>CAUYSK010018132.1:0-21802 GCA_963575035.1 Avahi laniger
TAGGAACACTCATACACTGCTGGTGGGACTGCAAATTAGTGCAACCTCTGTGGAAAGCAATATGGAGATACCTTAAAGAGATACAAGTAGAAGTACCATTCGATCCAGCAATCCCATTACTGGGCATCTACCCAAAAGAACAAATGATACGCTATAAGAAAGACAGCTGCACCAGAATGTTTACAGCAGCACAATTCACAATTGCAAAGATGTGGAAACAACCCAAGTGTCCATCAATACATGAGTGGATTAATAAAATGTGGTATATGTATACCATCGAGTACTATTCAGTTTTAAGAAACAATGGTGATATAGCACCTTTTGTCTACTCCTGGATAGAGCTGGAACGCATTCTACTAAGTGAAATATCCCAAGAATGGAAAAACAAGCATCACATATACTCATCATCAAATTGATATTAACTGATCAACACATAAGCGCACATATTAGAAGAATATCTATTGGATGTCAAGCAGGGGAGGAGGGGACGGGTATATGCATACACAAAGAGTGCAATGTGCACCATCCGAGGGATGGACACACTTGAAACTCGGACTTGGAGGGGGGCCAGGGCAACATATGTAACCTAAACATCTGTACTCCCATAATATTCTGAAATAAAAAAAAAAGTCACATTCCTATGCCTTCTTATAACTCATTTTTTTTACCCAAAAAACCCTTTCTATATATTTTGTATGTAGAACTGTTTTTTATATATCTATAGTTTTAATTATATACATTAACCATAATGTTAACTCTTAGTAACTTTCATTTTTAGTGAAAAACCTAGAAATTAAGCAATTTTAATTATGTATCAGATATAGAGCACACAACAAAAGACAACGTTTGGAGTAACTAAGTTTTTTTAGCATGACCAAGAAGCACAACTGGACCAATAAAGATGGGCCAGTATTTTTTCCTAGGCTTCACCACAGCCTAAAGGCTCTCATTTAAAGCCATAAACTTATAGACAAGTTAAGCAAGTATTATTAATAAAAATATCACAGAAGCAAAAGTTTTGTGACCTTAAACCATTTAGTTGAGATCATTTAAATCTGCCTGACCTGTATGTTCAGAAAGAATATCAACATTAAACTTTGAAGATGTTTTTATTTTACCAGTCTAAAAACTATCTTTATTTACCAATGATTACTAAAGTCACGTGAACTTGAAAAGTATTTGGGCTAGTTCTTTCATTTATGAGAGCTCATATTTTAAAGTTAATTTGGTACTACATTTCGACAATTGATAAACATGTATAAACATATATATCTATGTAGACATAACATACAACATTCACATGTACACACAAAAACTTAACAGTTTCAATTTTAGAATTTTAGCCATAAGTAAAACTTACTAGTTTAAAAGGACAATTGTATTTAAACTATGTCTTCATAAATGGAAAGTTTAAAGTTTATCTGCATCATTGGCCTTACTGGGTTTTAGAGAAAACAGGGTAGCAATTTATTTCTCAAAGCACAGAGAGAGAGAAAGAGAGAGAGAATCTAAGAAGAGGTTTTAAGAGGAGGTTTGTGTATCGTAGAGGGAAAAAAATGGATGCCGAAGTAACTAGGTGGCCTCTTGTTTCCAGTTGGACCACTGAGATTTAGGGCAGAGCCCACATTGAATCTCAGGTCACTAAAGGAGAAAGACACCACGGGACCACCATGGGACCAAGGCACACAATGCTTTTACAATACATTTCCTTACAAAGACATTTTTCTAAGTGTTTAAACCACATCATTTCTTATCTAAGGCGCAAAGAAAGAATAAGCCTCCTGTAGTGTATTCAGTTGCTTCCAATATTGTCTTTCTTGCCTAGTCACAACACATGCCAAGGTTAAATTCTTTTATAATGTAATCTCTGGTACTCCCAAAAGCCAAAGAAGTAATGGGATACAAAAGAGAGCAGTTTTATACCTAAGAGCAATCTGTTCACGACTCTTTAGACTCCACAAGAAAAAAAGAAACCCGCAAAGTTTCAATAAATTGCAAAAGTCACCCAAATATCAAACCAAAACACTCACCCCCTGACTGGAAACCAAATGCAGGCCGCTGCAGTGAACACGCAGAATTTCAACCACTGGGCCACAAGAAAGACTGGCCTTTGTTGCCGTTCTCCTAGGGATAATTATTCCTGCAGGGGCAGTGGACAAAGGATTTTATCTTTGTTTTAGGTCAGATTTTTGCTCTTTAATTTTATCAAGAGAATTTTGAACGCTAACCACGACACTATTATGTGTCTTTCTTTTAATTTAATTTTTCCATCAATACAAATAAGGCAATTATGTAAAATAAGAGATCTCTACAATCTATTTTATTTTCATTTAAGAGTCTTTCTAATTTAAACGAACCATCTTTTGGCCATTAATTTTCAATGATGTACTTATTCCAAAGTGACTTAATCCAGTAGCAGAGAAGAAGCAATCGCAAAGATCCCCTCATGCAATAAAATAAAATAGCAACAGTGATTGAGAAAGCAAAAACCTCTTATGATTGGGACTTCTTATGACAAACACTCCCAAGAGCTTGCCACATTCAGAACAAGAATAGCAAAATCACGGGTGCCCTGCCATTTTTATGCTAACCACTGAACATAACCCAAAAATTACAACCCCGCTGGAGAGTGGAGACCAGGAGAGGTGCTTCCACATGGTCACAAGACAAGCTCCCAAGGACATAAAACAAAATGAGAGGGAACTATCTGGTACCTTTCTTTATGATGGAACAACACACAAAGACAGAACAAAGGAAAATACTTTCTGGGAGGAAAGGGATCAAACAACATGAATTCCTATCACAAAGTGCCAGAAGTGTACCAGAGTCACTGCACCAAGACTAGTCACACAAATCCTTTTTCTCCCATGAATCATAACCTTGTAAACAGTGATCTTCACCTTCTGTTCAACTGGATTATACAGAGAGAGGCCAGGAGCCTGGCTGGTAAGAATTTCTCACCCCTTTTGCTGGGTTCTGTTTACTGCAGCTTTCTAGAACAGAAAGGCTTTGTTGATCCTGCTCAGGCACCAAACTGTAGGGAACAAAGGCCCCTAAAGGTTTGCTGAAAAATCAGACATGAGGCAGATTGATTGATAAGAGAAAAGACGTACAAATTTAGTTAACGTATACACATGAGCCTTTAGAATGGAGACCCAAAGATACAGGAGAAATTGTCAATTTTTATGCTTAGGTTCAACAAAGCATGAATAGCCATGTAGAAAAATGATTGAACAAAAAGGATTTGATCTGATGCTAACAGACTGAGTGGGGAAACACAGCAAGGCTGTTTGTCTAGATTTTTCTTGGCCTCTCTGTGCAGCATTCCTTCCTTCTGAGTATGTCTCCCACAAGTAAATTTATTGGACAAAACTATTTTTTTACAAAATATTTTTGGAAGTCTCTCATATCCTGAGGTCTCAGAAATCTCTGCATCAGAATCTCCTGGAGATTTTATCAAACATGCAATTTCCTGGGCTCCAGCCTAGACTGATGATCAGATTGGTGGGGGTGCTTTTTCACATTCTCCCAAACTGCACTTTCAGAGTCATGGATTTGAAGGATGCACTGTGGCTGAGCCACCACTGGCCTCAAGCTTTAAGTTTCCTTTTCCTCCTCTTGATGATTAGAGTCAGCTTCACTTTCTAGTTTCCTTTCCATTCCCTAAAGGCAATTACTCAAAACAGGGAGAAGACATCAGCTGATGCATTCCCCACTCCACCTCCCCTTTATACTGTTCTTTTCCCATTTACTTAGGCAGACAGAAAGCTTTCTGAAGAGCAAATCAGCCTGGTGCCCAGCTTTTCAGAAGAGCAGAGAAGCAGGCTGCAGGCATGAGTCAGTGAAATGAGAATGCATAAACACCCTTGTTCTGGAATGCAAACTGTAAGCTGGGGAGCTTCTTACAGTGCTGGCGAGTTCCTGAATTGTCCTGGTGCTTATGGATTCCACATGCCTTTACCAGTTTGGGTCTTTATCAGTTGTTTGGGGTTTTACTGTTTTGGGGTTTTTCCGTTAATAATTTCTGTGGCTTTTTCTAGTGTACACACTCAGGCTCCTGAAGTTTCTAGAACTGTTCCCTGGGTGCAATGAGTAGCTAGGAAGAGAGGGGGACTTGGCAAGAGTGTTACATTCACTCAAGCACAGACTTTGCTGATTCAAAGCTAGATCTAAGGGAATTACTCTTTATGGGCTTTTCTGTTGCTGTCGTTTTATTTGAAAGAACTAAGTCAGAGGATTTTTCCTTGTAATTTTAAAAGTAAACATTTATTCTCAGCAGATATTATGAAAGATGAAACCAACACTGCAAACCCAATTCATATAGTGGGAAATTTTGTCCTGAAATGTTTGATCACTTTAAAGTGGGAAGTGGAAGAAATAATTCTTACAGTTGGGTGTTTCTTTTTCATTTCTTATATAAAAACAAAACCCAAACTTTAGCATTTATGGTTATTGCTGCATGGAATGCTGACTAGCAGCAGAAAATAATTTCTCCTGAAAAACATAATGACCTAATCTCTGATCTAATACTGGTCTAATTTCTAATGATGGAAAGCAAATCACTGCTGCCTGGAGGTGGAGGCGATTGAGTAGAAAAGCTCACAAACGAATCTTTTGGGATGATAGGAATATTCTAGTTGTGGTTACGTAGGTATAAGCATTTGTCAAAACTTATCAAACTGTATACTTAAAATGAATGTGTTTTATTGTATATAAAGTGCAATCTCAGTAAACTTGATTTTTAAAAATACATATAGACCTGCTAGAGTTCTGCCATAGGATAGCGTATCAGGGAGAACCAAGAGAAAAAGATGCCTTTCCCACCAAACACCTGTGGGGAAGGATTGAGGGGCGATTGCTGGGGAGGCAGGGAAGGGAAACTGGCTGCCCTGTCCTCTGCCCTAAGGACTTGTGAATACTCTGCAAAGTCATATTTGGGGATGGGATGGGAAAGAGGAATTCACTGCCGAGTACCTCAGGTGACCCTTTTGTATAGAATAGGTTTCTGGTCAAGAGTGATGTTAATTCTCTCTGCATGAGTCGGGTTGACCAGAAAGCCAGGCCCTGCCCAGCACCTTGGTAGCTGGCCTGCATGAGGGACCTTGCAGTGTCCTGTGTTCAGGTGTGTCTGGAGCCACTGGATGAAAGTTAAAGTGGCTCCCCCCAGGGCATCATTTCCATAATGTGGGTGGAGAAAAAAGGAAATTCATCCCAGAGCACTTTAAGAATGAGGAAATGAGGCTCAGTGATGTGACTCAAGAAATATCCTAGAGCTCAGCAAAGAGATCACCGAAATCCAGGTGTTCTGTGTGTGTTTTTCCCCCCTTCATTCAAGATTGTCTGACTCACTGTTTCATTCACTCCCCCAGGTAAAAGGGAAGTTGATGTTTAAAATATCTCTAGACCAGCACTTCTCAAAATGTGGTAGAGGGATTCCTGCCACTGAATTCCAGGGTATTTGTCAAAACACCAGGTTTCTAGCTCAATCCAGATTCACTGCACCAGAATCTCTTAAACCAGGCTGTCGACCTAAAATAATCAAAAGGCTCAGCATCCGGGTGAAAGAGTGTATTCCAGCGCAAAGTGTGATGGCATCAGACAGGGGAGTAGAGCCACAGTGAAGAATGGTGATCAGTGCTTCTGTGTGGGGAAAAATGAGGACCATTTACATAGGCAAAGACGGATGTGCTGAACAGAATTACATTTTCCATAGAAACGCTAATGTACAGACAAAATTTGATTGGCTACTATTGATTACACTCTAAGGGGGTTGCCTGACATTCTATTGTAAAAAGGGAACCATCACAAGGGTCTCTATCTCCAACATTATTTAGTCTAGGTTTGAATAACAAACAGGGAGTCTGGTTAATGCATAACATCCCAGCACAAAGGTCAGAAAGCAACGGTCATGCACCAGAGAAGAAAAACAGTCATGCTAATGTGAGTCAGCTTGCAGCGTTTTAACTTTCCCCCTTGGCACACTAAATTTGGAAGGTCCTGAAATTTTATTTTCTTTGTTCAGTGCCTTTTTACAATCTCTCAAACCACAGTTTCCGAAGATATCTGGGACATATTCCCAGTGAGGGTGAGCTCAGTGCTCACACATTCAGTTTCGGTTTCTCAGAGGCAGGAATCCTGATAGCCTCCCATCAGTTTCGCTTTCCTTTCTCCTTTCATAAAAGCACAGACCTGATGGGTAGCACCCTGGGTGGAAGCCTCTTCGGCATTTGCTTGGGATCAAGGAGCTGAACATAACATCAGCCTGGACACCAGCTTTTCCAAATTGCAGGGAAACAGCCATCATGAGGTAAAGGGTAAAGGGTCCCTGCTTCTCTGATAGGAAATTGAAAATTTCTCACAGATCTTGTTCTTGCAGACAGCTTCCTGAATTGTGCTGTTTTTAGTGTTTGCTTAGAGATTAAATAGGTATTGAACTAATTCAATCATAAACCTACCTTGCCAGTTCATGCATTTTTATTTCTGTGGCTCTGTCTGATTTACAGAATCAGGCAGCCTAAGGACATTGAGGAAAGTGAGAGCTGGGAGCTGGGCAGGTGACAGGGGCTTATCGAGAGAGCCTCCAGGGAACACACGCTCGGATCCTTTCAGGCCGAGGCCTGGAGAACAGTTAGTAATGGTCTTGGTTCCTCCACTGTTTCTTATATTTAAAAAGACTAAATCAGAGGTTTGTGGATTTTGTTGTAGTTATTTTAAAAACATGCTTGTGTCTCAGTAAACATGCTAAGGATGAATTCAGCACTGCAAAACTCCAATTCATGGTGAGGTCACTTTTACATTGAGATGTGCTTTTTCAGAATTGGGGGATATGTCTACCTGAGTTGTCCTCTTACTGACCTGCTAGACCTCCCACGTGAACTATGAGCAGGGAAAGCGTTGCAGTCTCTTAGACTGTCCTGCAGAACAGCTGGACCGCAATCAACCTGAGTGCTCCATTAGAATACAAATTACTGGGTCCTGCATGCTGATATTCTGATTAAGTAGAACAGAAATAAGGTACAGAAAACAATACATAGTTAAAGAGGACAGCGGGTACTTTATAGGCACACTGAAGTTTGAGAAGTCCTGGCTTATAGAAGAGATGTTCATCTCCAAATCCCCTCTTCCTGAAATGTATACAAGGCTTCCTACGTTGTATGTGTGTAAATGTGAGGGAGAAAGCCCAAGTGGGTAGGAGGAGGGAGGGGTGGAAAGGATGTTAACATAAAGCAAAGCTTTCCTGTGTGCAGGGTATTTTAGGGATGGGAAACTGGTCATTGGAATCACTGCCAAAAAGTGATGTCTTCCTAGAGCCTTGCTACCCAGTGTGGTCCGAGTCTGAGATCCCTTGGGAATTTGTTAGAAAGGCAGTGTCCTAGCCCATCTGAATCCAGATCTGCAATTTAACAAGATCCCCAGGTGATTGGGTCCACACACACACTAAAGTTTAAGAAGTACGGCTCTGGAGAGTTTCTTGGCTCACTTTTTGAAGTGACGGGCTCCTTGGATTGTGCCTGTTCTGATCGGCTGATTGGGCGTAGTTGTGCCTGTCTCTTCATCTAGCCGGCTGGAGTGTAACCAGAGCATCTGTGGTACAAGCTACCTCAGAGGTTTCCCTCAAAACCCCCACTCTTACATTTCAAGAGGGCCTCTTTCTGAAAATTTCAAGGTTCCACTCTATGAATGGCTTTGACTGGACCCTGGAAGGAGATGTGGCATCTACCCTGGGGTCTGTGGGCAGTGCCAACAGGCTGTGATGGTCCAGGTAGGTGAGCAGGAGAAAGATGAACAACTAAATAGGTTGATCCCGGGAATTTTCTAAGAACTGGCAGTGCTAGCTTTACCTGCTTTGGTCACCAAATCATGGCTGCAGCCTGAGGCCATGGGAAATCTCCATCTGAGCCCAAGGGAATCCCACCTCCCCAAGGTGTTCCATTAGATGCAGACTATTCAGGTGGGATGCGCATTCTGCTCCCCACCTTTCACCTGAACCTAGACATTACTTATCAAGTGACTGCAGCCAACATCCCACCTACTTGTTTATATTACCTTAAAAATCTGAGTTTAATTACTGTTAACTGATTTATGTATACATATAAGGAGACTGTGGAGTAATTTTCAAAAGCACATGTGAGATAAATTAGTAAGTGAGAAAACCTTGGCAAATGGAGTTTTTATTTTAAGAAAGGCAATAGTATTTCAATGCAAGCTTCCTGAACTCTGGCTCTGGGATTCATGCTGTTTTGTTTTGTTTTTAGTCCAGATCTCAGGACATCCACTCCAATATACTTTGTTTCAAATTGTACTACGAGGAGAGATCAGGTATCAAATACCTCATCAAATTGGTGACCTTAGGGAGGAAGGCTTAGGAAAAATCAAGGGACCTGAATTTCGATTTTCGATAGGTTTTATAATCATAAAGCCACATGCATAGTTAGCTATCTTCCTAAATGAACTGTTCAAAGTCATCATTAAATGTCTTAGCATGGCCAACTCTGGCATTGGTAACGTGGTGGTAGGGATGGAATTTCCCTGAGAATTCCATACCCAAGGCTCATTCACAGGTCTGGAAATATTGTTGCTTTTCTGTTTGCCCTGCACTTTCTTGAGCAATCGATATCCTCTGAAGCTGTTACCTCACAGGACAGGAATACATTTCATCTCAGAGGGAGAATTTTTATCAGTAGGGGCTGAAAATTTAGTTTGGTAAGACCCCTCTGACACATTGAAATGTTTCTGGTTTTGTTAAGGCAAATACATCTAAAGTCGCCCGTCATTCTGCAGGTCTCCTGGATACTTCCTATCCACCCTTAGAGTGAGTTTTCAACTATTATTTTCAGACACCTATATGCACCTGTAAATCTGCAGACACATTCTATTGGTTGGAAACTCACCCTTTCTTTCCTCCCTCTAAACTTCCTAATTCATCCATCAGCAGCTTTAACTTACGTTCAGTGGTCATCTTCATAACTTACTCTTAGTGTTTAATTTTTATTCATTGCTAACTTGAATTTTGACCTGTCATCCTTCATACAGGGCAGCTAGAATCCCCAGATGAAGCCACATTGAAAAATCCTAGAATGAAGAGGGAAGATGTTGAACACTGTTAGCCTCTCTGCCTAGGGCCCAAGAGAAGGGAAAAGACTGCCCATGAAAGAGGCACACACATAAAGATGATACCCAGATTATAGATGGCAACTTCCCCTCCTCACTCCCATTGTTTTGGGTTGATTCTACATCTCTCACTCTTAAGCATTTCACACACAATATTGGGTCAAAATGGTTTATATCAGCATTACTGGAAAGTTCGACAGGAAGTAAATCAGAACACTTGCAACAGCAATGCGTGGGCCAGTAAATTGCAAATGAAGTCAGTGGTTCCTTGTAGAGGCAAATGTAATCAGTTTAAAGAATTTCCCTTTATTCTGATATTATATCCTTCTTACTTCTTCAGTGATAATACAAATGTTTCCTTTCTTTTCTATCTTTTAAAATAAAATGTTGTTAAGAATAGATGGTCGGTGTCTTTTTAGGATCACTTTTCTTCCCATGTCATTGTATTGCCAACTACATTGGCTGCCCTATTTGATTCATAACTTTTTTTCCTGAAATCACGCTAGTCAGTGAAATCCAAAAATATGGACAATACTGGGTTTAATGACTTCTGGAGGTTCTTTCCAATCTTATGGTGCCAAGACTCTACTGGTAAGAAAGCAGGAGCACAAACTCAGAATTGGGAACATGCACCCCAAGCCCCAGGCAAATGCAGATATGGGAACATACTTTGAAAACTCTTGCAATTTACTCAGCTAAATAAGGCCAGTGATCTTCCTTGGTATCTTTCAGCCACAAAATATAAATTTTTCAATTTCATTTGTTTGTTTCTTGCAACAAATTCATTCTCTCTGGGGATGTGGCCTGTGTGGTGGGGAGACTACTAGAGTCAGACTCAAGCTGAGCCTCCATGGTCTGTTTGTGAGTCTAGGGACATGGTGGTGAAGATGAAGGGGAAAGGACCTAAATCACAGAACACAATGGCAAACATCCCTGGGCTTTCATTCTTCACATGGCTCCTAACAAGATTGGGCTTCTGGAGGCAGAGAGGGTTGAAATACCTTTTATTTTTCTTAGTATCCCTAAAACAAAGTGACAAAAAGAAGTAGCCCAATAAAGGGTCATTGCTACAGTCCCCAACCCCGGGGCTATGGCCCAGTATCAGTCCATGGAAAAATTGTTGTCTGTGAAACTTAGGAACAGGGCTGCACAGCAAGAGGTGAGCGGCTGTGAGCAAGGAAGGCTTCATCTGTATTTGGGCAGGGAGTCGATGCCACTGCCCATCATTCGCATCACCGCCTGAGCTTCCCCCGCCCCCACTCCCACCGTCCGTGGAAATGTAGTCTTCCATGAAACCAGCCCCTGGTGCCAAAAAAGTTGGGACTGCTGGGTCATTGCATAGCTAAGTGAACCTTGCACGGAATGTGTGAGGACAGAGACATGACGTGGTAATTGAGCGGGACGAGAGAGATCCCCAAACCCCACTGCCACTTTCCCCTCTCATGCATCTGCCCTCACCGCTTGCATATCTGCTTACACAGCACAAAGGGTGTGCTTTGTGCTTGTCTGCACAGACTGTAGCTATAGAGAAGTGAATCTAGGAAGCGAGAGGAAAGTACCTCCTCTTCTGTCTGGGAAGACTTATGAATGAATATATATTAGAGAAACAGAACCAATAGGTTGCACAGAGAGTCCCCAACTTACAAGTTTTCAATTTTATGATGGTGCAAAAGTGATATATCCATTCCGTTTTTCACTTTCAGTACAGTATTCAGTAAATCACATGAGATATTCAACACTTTATTATAAAATAGGCTCTGTGATAGATGATCTCACCCAACTGTAGCCTAATGTAAGCGTAATGTAAGTGTTCTGAGCACATTTAAAGGAAGGTTAGACTAAGCTATGGTGTTTGGTAGGTTAAGTGTATTAAATGCATTTTTGACTTATGATATTTTCAACTTATGATAGGTTGATCAGGATGGAACTTCATTGTAAGTTGTAGAACACCTGTACATAAAGATATTTATTATGAGGAATTGGCTTATGTGATTATGGAGGCTGAGAAGTCCCATAATCTGTTGTCTGCAAGCTGGAGACCCAGGAAAATCAGTCGTGTAGTCCCAGTCCAGGTCCAAAGGCCAGAGAACCAGGAGAGTCAATGATGAAAGTTCTAATCCGAGTCCAGTCCAAGGACAAGCAGACCAATGTCCCAGTTCAAACAGTCAGGAAGAGAGAGAATTCTCCCTTCCTCTGCCTTTTTGTTCTAGTCAGGCCCTCAATGGCTTGGACAATACCTGCCCACATTGGGGAGAGCCATCTGCTCTACTCAGTCCACTAAGTCAAACACTAATCTCTTCCAGAAACATCCTCACACACACACACCCAGAAATAATGTTTAATCAAATATCTGTGCATCCTGTGGCCCCATCAAGCTGACATATAAAATTAAAGATCACAGTGTGTAATGCTCAGCAGTGCACATCACAGTGGCCATGTTTATTTTTTTCCACAGTGAGATCACCGCAAACTCCCTGGAGAAAATCCTTCCACAGCTGAAATGCCATTTCACCTGGAACTTGTTTAAGGAAGAAGGTGTCTCAGATGATCTAGAAGACAGAGTATGTAACCAGATTGAATTTTTAAACACTGAGTTCAAAGCTACCATGTACAACTTGCTGGCCTATGTAAAGCACCACAAAGGCCAGAACGAAGCGGCCCTGGAATGCTTACGGCACGCTGAAGAGTTGATCCAGCAAGAGCATACAGACCAGGCCGAAAGGAGAAGCCTGGTCACCTGGGGAAACTACGCCTGGATGTACTATCACATGGGCCATCTCCCTGAAGCTCAGATTTATGTGGATAAAGTGAAGCATGTCTGTGAAAAGTTTTCCAGTCCCTATAGAATTGAGAGTCCTGAGCTTGACTGTGAGGAAGGGTGGACACGGCTTAAGTGTGGAGGAAAACGATATGAAAGGGCGAAGGTGTGTTTCAAGAAGGCTCTGGAGAAGAACCCAAAGAACCCAGAATTCACCTCTGGATTGGCCATCGCGAGCTACCGTCTGGATAACTGGCCACCATCTCAGGACCCTGTCGACCCTCTGAGGCAAGCCATCAGGCTGAATCCTGACAACCAATATATCAAAGTCCTCCTGGCTCTGAAACTTCACAAGATGAATGAAGAAGGTGAAGGAGAAAGGTTAGTTGAAGAAGCCTTAGCAAAAGCCCCAGGGGCGACAGATGTACTTCGAAGTGCCGCAAAGCTTTATAGAAGAAAAAATGACCCAGACAAAGCGATTGAACTGCTTAGAAAGGCTTTAGAATACACACCAAACAATGCCTACCTGCATTACCAAATTGGGGGCTGCTATAGGGCAAAAGTTCTCGAAATAATGAAAGTAGGAGAAAATAGAATGAAAAGAGAGGAGTTACTGGAACTAATAGGAAAAGCTGTGGCTCATTTCAAGATAGCTGATGAGACCAATGAAAATCTCTTTCGTGTCTGTTCCTTTCTTGCCACCCTCCATGCTCTAGCAGATCAGAAGGAAGAAGCTGAGTATTACTTCCAGAAAGAATTCAGCAAAGAGCACTCTCCTGTTGAGAAACAAGTGCTCCATCTGCGGTATGGCAACTTTCAGCTGTATCAAATGAATTGTGAAGACATGGCCATCCACCATTTTCTAGAGGGTATAAAAATAAATCAGAAATCAAAGGTGACAGAAAAGATGAAAAATAAACTGCAAAAAATTGCCAAAATGAGGCTTTCCAAAAATGGAGAAGATTCTCAGGCTTTGCATATCTTGGAATTCCTTCAGGAACTGAGTGAAGATATGCAGCAAACAGATGAAAATTCTGAGAAGGGTTTGGACTCTGGAAGACTTATCCTGTCAGCATCTTTAGCTAAGATAGAGAATGAGGACTAGAGATACGATGCCCATGGGGCTACTGCTGAAAGGGAGCTGAAACTCCTCCACCAAGTTGGTATTCAAAATATTTAACAATTAGTATGCGTTAAACATGGACTAACACACTGGCCATGGCACTAGATCAGGGTTGGGGGGAACGCTGCTGTGCCAGGCATTAACACCTGAATTGCTGGATCACGGGAACATTCAGGGAGTTCTGAGTAGGTCCAGGGGTTTGGTGATGGGGTTACTTCCCAATAAACCTCTTGAGTGTAGGTGCACTGTGAGATTCCCTTAGTCATCTTTGGTGGGGTGGTGCCTTGTGCTTGTTACTATGTTTATATAAACCAACCAGATCCCTCCTGTGTAATATTGAGGTCCACTGTTGCAATATTTTTCCACCCTTGGAGTCATTTTAGATCCCACAGAGGTTGGTCTGGCATAGACACAATGTGCTGTGTCCATCAAAAGGCTGGGGGACCAAAGTCTAAATATAGCCCCATATCCCCACCCCCTGCCCATCTCTACCTCCTTCCTCCTGTTCCCCAGCCAATCCTCAATCTGGAATGTCCTACACAACTTGAGTTCAACTGTCCATGTAGTTGAGGTGGTAACATAGTTTGAAAAAATACAGCAGAGAACAGGTCAAATCTAGAAGGGACATATCTAGAAAAAGCAATGTGGTCAGGCAACCACCGTAGAAGACTTTCAGGAGATATACAGAGAGATCTCACCTCCACTCTGCCATGTAATTGTAATATAGCATGTAAAGAATGAAAAAGGATTCTCTATAATACACTAGAAACCAACATAATACACTTCTTTAAAACTTGTATAAAAAAAATAAGTGTCTCACCAGTAGGGATAGGGAAAGAGTAAACAAAAGAGAGAAAGAGAAAGGAATACTGGTTTATCTTTGTAGATTATAATCAAATGGAGAAATTTTCACTTTTTAGCCACTATTGAAAAAAATTTTTTATAAGATGGAGACTTGCTTTGTTCAAAATGCTTTGAGGAACCCAGGCTTGAGATGTTGGGAAAACAGCAGAATGGGAGAATATCTTGGTGACTAAGGGCCTAGTGAAGGGTCAAGAGAAATGCCATCAATTGTGGGTGTTGGGGTTTTTCCCCATTAGAAATGTGTAGTGAGTGACATAAACACTGCTTTTAACTCTAAAAATCTTCAGGGAAACCACAAAATGTGTGGTATGCTTGGGGCAATTAGGATTTCCTAGGTAGATACTGAGCGGCCTAAATATCAAGGTTGGTGTGAACCACAGTAGTCAGCTGACCCAGCGTGAGACCATCAGTCACCCTGTGGGTTGGGAAATGTTTGCTTGTTGGAACTAGTTTAAATTTAGGTATGTGTCAACATTCTTTTATTAAGCAATTAAAACATAAAAACCTTAAGGTTTTATATTAAAAATTCTAAGTACCATAACAATGATTTTCATGTTATTCTTGTATTAAACTATTGTATGCATTTGAGATCATCGGTGTGCATGGTTGGATTCCTTAAAAAATCATATATTTTATTAATAAATAACTTAGATGTGATGGAACATAAGGCAGTGTCCTGATTTATCTGAAATTTTGCTGTACTGCTGAAAGACTCAGCTAATGAAAAATGAAATGTCACACAGGTATGAACTGACTCCAAATAACCTAGGCAGGTCTAACATCAACAACACATTTTTTCTATAGCCTTAAGAGTCCAGGGCTTCAGGTTACACCTGCCAGCTGCCACCGTGCACCCACAGGCACACAGACACTCTGCCCCTACCCTGACAGTGGGTGTGCTGCTGCCTTTTGTCTGTTAAGTCTTGTGCTTTCATCACATTCTCTCTCTTCTGACCTCTATTATGAGAAATGAAGAAGTGTCACTGATTCTGTTTTATGCCCCATTCTGGAGGCAATCTAAATGCACGTTAGAGAATTTTCTCTATTAAGTAAAGAATAGAAAAGGACAAGAAGCCCTGAAATCCCCATTATTTTTCAAGAGACCTCTGGGGAAAAATACAAACCACATCAGCCACCATAGGAAACTCATTCCATTGGACTGAACTGGGCGAGTTGTGCATTTCAGGGGAAGCTCTAGCTCACTTTGCCTGAGTAATTTATTGGATCTGGTGCCTAAGGAGGAAAAACCACAAGTGTTCTGAGTGGAAGGTAAAATGGGCAGGTGCACTGACCGTGAGCGAGCACCATTGGCACCTGTGTGTGCTAAAGAAGCTATACCAGGTGTATGTAATCTTGTCCTTGCATGTCATGCCATCAATCCCCAGCTGGAACAGGACTCTGAGAAACAAAAGGTGGAATGGATAGAGAAGAGATGTATGACATATTACACTTAACATTGACTCAAGGACTTAACAAATGATTGGAAAACAATAAAGAAAGTTATATACATAGCTCCTGTTTCCTGAAATCTTACTATCTGAGGATAACAAATGGAGTCACGTCAATTGGGCTTGACTTATAATTCCTGCCTCTTAACCGCATTTCCCTGTGCAGGCCATTTGATTCCATTCACATCCTCACCCAATATAACAAGCCTCCATTAGGTGTCTCCCAGGTGCTGATGCACATGTCCACCAGAGTTTTCTGATCATGTCTGCTATTTGTGTTGCTCCAGTGCCTACAAAACTGCCTTCAATACATCTCCCTCTTCTCTGTATGTGATTGCCACCTTGAGACTACTGATACTCCGCAAAGGTGTTCTCAAATGTGTTGGTGTCAATTAAAGAGTGAAGAAAATTTCTCTCATCCTTATCTTGGCTTCTTGGTTCCCAGTAGCATTTATTATTTTGCAGTCTCAAAGTCTTCAGTGAAAAAGATTCATCAGCTTCTGCTTATAGCCCCCTTTCTCTGTGGAGCTCAGACACAGTTCTGCAGACAGTAGACCTTGAGCCATGTTCCACTTTCATCTTCCCACCTCACATCAGTTGACTCACACAATAAGTGTCCAATGTACCTGGAAGCCTGGAAGTCTTAGAAGCCTGATCATAACACAGATAAGCCTTGTGTTAGGATCCCCATCATGCACAAGCAACCCTGGACACCCACCCAGGGACTGTGGGTTGTAGCCAGAGACCACCTATACCTGTTTCTTCCTCTCCTCTGCCATTTCTCCCATCGCCTATCTTGGGGAACGGACTAAATTAGACTAATATGTAAGACATTTTCCTTATGATTGACAGTGCAGCAGCCTCGTTGCTGGTTATCTACACCTTCTTGGGAGGCTGCAAAGAGGGAAACTGACTAAAATCCTTAGGTGCACCTAGATTGCACACAGCTGTAAGAAAGGCGTTCTCAGCTCTACATGGGGCCTCCCTTCAGCTGCTTTAGATACAGAATTTAAGACTAGAGAAGAGACCAGAGACAAGATTTGTTGGAAGCTCGTGGAACCAAATCACAAACAGGTCTGCTTCTCCTTTTTAGTGTTTTGCAGGCTGCAATTGAAAAGAAGACTACTGACCAGGAATGATATGCATCAACCCCAGCGCCTGGATTCACATCTTGCCTTTTTGGAAACACAATGGGTCTGACTTTGTGTTAGTTCTGAATAGGATAACATTTTAAAATAAATAGTAAATTTCACCCTGAACCTGGAAATTCCTGAGACCCTTCTTGAATCCTGAAAATTACCTCCAAAGTGTTTACACAAATTTAATCTAATTTAAATTTGGGGGAAGTCTTTCTGTTACCTTTCCAGAATCCTGGATATTTCAAAGAAATGAGCTTACTTACACTCTGCTTTTAATTTACAGATATTACAGAGCAGAGACACAGTGATATAAGAGCTATAAACTACAGAGCCCACATTTTCCTCTTTCTCATTTTTGAATTAAACTCACTAAATTGTCATCAAGTATTACATTAAAAAACTCAGCAGTGTCTGCATATTTTTGGGCTTAGTGAAAGAGCTTACATAAGTTGGAGTTTAAAAACATGTACAAAACCATGTATCTTCTAATTATTGATTTAGGAAACCTAGAGTTTACTAGGATACTTAAAAATATGGAATCATTTTAATTAATGAATAAAGCTTTTAGGTAATGGAAAGAGTTGACTTGTTTAGGTGTTAAAAAGGAATTTATTATTTCCACCAGCAATGGATGAGAAATATTATTTTCAACATCTTCACCAATACTGAACATTATTTGTTAGTCTTTAATTTTTGTCAGTCTGATGAATCCAAGCATATATTCCCAAAGGAGGCATTGGCCATCTGAATCACAGGCAAATAAAATAGAACTCATGCTATGGAAGCCCTTTCCGCACTCTAGACCTCAAAACACTGTTCTCTCATTCTCTCTTTCTGTCTCTCTCCCTTTCCCTCTCTTCCTCCCTCCCTCTTACCCCCAGCCCTCACATATCTTCTTCTTTCAAATTTCTCTTTCTAGAGATGACTTTGCGTCTCTGTGCATGAAATAGAAAGCAGCCCTGCCAGAATACCTGTCTCTTCTCTTAACTCAATAATTCAACAAAGACTTTCTAGAATCACTCTCTTCTGATTAAAAATTGCAGGGAAAAATCTTCTTGGCCTATTTCAAGTCAAATATCTGCCCTGATAGAATCCATTGTGACTGAGAGAATGAGGTCATATGCCAGAAGCAGCAGGGGTTTGAGTGCAGACTTTCTGAGAAAGAAGTGAGGGCAGATTGTCCATGAAGGAGACACAGGAGCAGAGAGGAAGTGACTGGCAGAGGAAACGGCCTGCATACCTACAACAGACTCTGCCACTCGATTACGCTGGCACACAATTCTGTGTGTAGTCCAGCACTTAGCCTTACATGTTACCCCCTGTAGAATATCTGGAGTTCTAACTAGACCAGTGCTTCTCAAACATTAATGTACAGTACCGACTTTCGTGTGTACGCAGTCACCTGAGGCTCTTGTTAAACTGTAGATTATGATTCGGTAGGTCTGGGTAGAGCATGAGATTCTGTGTTTCTTACAAGCTCTCAGGTTAAACTGATGCTGCTGGTCTGAAACTACACCTTGCATAGCAAGAATATAGACTGAACTGCATTCAATTCAATCCAATTCTATTACAATTTTCAGTCCATCCTTTGGCCAAGGATGAAGATTACACCGGCACATATTCCTTCCTACAGCCTTCTCTCTCTCAGTAACTCATTTCTTGAGACCTCAGATAAGAAAATCTGTATTACCTCAAGAATAAGTATTTTTAATGTAAAATGGTGCAGCCACTCTGGAAAATACAATATGGAAGTTCCTCAAAGTGTTAAACATAGAGTTACTATATGACCCAGCAATTCCATTTGTAGGTATATACCTAAAAGAAATGAAAATATATGTTCACTTAAGATTTGTACATGAATGTTCACAGAGGCATTATTCATAATAAAAATAGTAGACCCATTAACTGGTGGAATAACATATTAAATATGGTATATTCATACAATGGAATATTATTTGGAAAGAAAAGTACTTACTGATACATGCTACAACATAGATGAAACTTGAAAACATTTTGCTAAGTGAAAGAAGCTAGTCACAAAAGGTCACATGTTGTATGATTCTATTTATATGAAATATTCAAAGTAGGCAAACCTGTAGAGACAGAAAATAGATTACTAGTTGCCTAAGGCTGAAGGAGGGGGATGGATGGATTAGGAGTGAGAGCTAAGGTGTGCAGGTTTCTTTGTAGAGTAATGAGAATGTTCTAAAATTGATTGTGGTGACGGTTGCATGGCTCTGTGAATATAGTAAAAGTTATTGAATTGTATACTTTAAACGGGTGAATTGTACGGTGTGTGAATTATATTTCAGTACATCTGTTAAAAAAAAGAAAGAGCACACTTGTTCCAAATGTATATAGGAAAACTTCTTTTGTTACCTATTTTTACCTGTAAGTTTGTTTTCATTGTCTGGTGTCTTTTTTATTACGGGCATTTTAAATACTGTCATTGCTTTTGGACTCGATAAATATGTTGGATAAATTCTGTGTTCTATTTTCTGAGTAGAGTACACAAATCTGGTCCCTTCCGATTTTATATTTAAATACCCATACCCAAGAACAAAGGAAAAGTCCAAATACAAAAGAAAATTTGACTGAATATGTAAGTTTAAGTCTGCATATATACAACTTAAGAATAATATGAATTTCTTAATAATGCAGAATGTTATTTAGCAACCATATGCAACTGTTGCAAATACTGGGTGAATTCATAAGTATTTCCTGAGCCAAGAATTAGAACAAGAAGAAAAGCAAGAAAATGGACAGTAGGTGCTTAAAGTCAACCTTAATTCCTCAAAGCAGTCTGGGCATATCTGAAAATATGCCAATCTATTCAAAGCCTCAGTTAAAATAATCAGTGTTTCAATTATGTCTTGTTATAGAAAACAAATTCTTATTGAACTATATGCCACGAATTAAAAATACTCACAAATAGTTTCCAAATTCTAGAGTAATCAAGTAGAGAGAAAAATAAAAGTTATAAATTTCACTTGCAAAAATATACTTTACCAATCTGTTGTAAGCTATAAATAGCTCAAAAGAAGAAAAAGAAGTTTTTTTGACTTCTGGAAAACAAAACAAAACAAAACAAATCAGCAATGTTTCAAACAAAAATAGTCATAAAAAATTAGTTCGCCCCATGTAATTTATTTTTGTTCTGTTTGAGGTTAGGTTAGCAATCTTCATGAACACATTAGCTTTTTAATTAAAGTCTTAGAACTCTTCTTAGTCCAAATAGTATAAGCTCCAAAGTTATTAGAAACTTATATGTAAGAGTACTTTTCAGTCCTTTCCATGACTTTCCTTGAATAAGCAAATTCTGGACTGTAGCCAAATAATTTAACATAATAACTATAAATATCCCATATAGTATATATCAAGACATGTCAAAATTTTTGAAATCTTTTATAATTTTGGAAGACATATTAATAACATGTTTATACAAATATAACCCAAAGAAAGTGAAACACCATTTCATATTTTACAATGCTTCCTATACAGTTTTAACATACCAAATAAACCCAACACGCCTCTCTTGGACTTCCAGTGGCCATAATATTTAAAAAGCTAGTTTGAGGTTAAGAAGAATGAATTTAGAATTTTGATTTTGGAAAGTTTGTCACATATCAAAGGTTTAAAACATTCGTTATCACAAAACAGGATCACAGGTTACTGTAAAATAAGTCATTCATTTAGCCAAAGCAATAATTCAAAAAGCAAAAACTTTACTCTTTGCTAGAAAGGAGACTTAATTTCCTAATCACAAGACCCAATAAAGACAAACTGAAACACAAGCTAACAAAGAGGTAAACCGAATCTATTTCTCTTCCTCCCCTCTTTTTTTGTCATTGCCATTTACTCAAAAGGTGAACGAAAATCTTTTACTATCTCTATTACTGTTACATGAAAATCTTGTTGAAAGAGAAAAGCAAATTTTACCTTTGCATTAGTGTATTATTAATGTTAAAGCTAATTTTAATAAAACATTTTAAACAAATCTATCTAATTTTAATCAATTTGACCATAAAATTTTTATAAGCCTTTCATAACCTTTTATAATGTTTACAATTTCTTTAGCTTTTTATATTTACTTAGTTTTATCTATGATTTATTTATTTTTAAAATTTAAAACAATTTCTAAAACATTAAATTAGGCAAAATTATTTTTTCTTTAACAAAAACCACATTCCGGCACAAGGGGGCCTCTCTAGAGGAACAAGAGCTGGCTACAGGATCCAAAAACAGCACCACAGCTCGCTCCTCCCTGCAAGTGTCATCTACTGACAGGGAGGTCATCCTGCACACGCTTTTACTGCATCTATTGATTCATCATAAAGCGGGTGGTCGAATCTCACCCACAAACACCACCAACTGGCTCAGAGATTAAACAGGGCATGTCATTATCCAAATGAAAATCTAAAGACAAGAAGGAACAACTGATCCAGATGGGAAGGAACCAGCGAAAGAACTCTAAAAGTATGAAGACTCAAATGGAAAGCACACCCCCAAAGAGGAACAACAGCTCCTCAGCAATGGACATTAACCAAACTCAGAAAACTAAAATGACAGAAGAAAAATTTCAAACCTGGATTCTAAGAAAACTGAATAATTAATATACAAGAAAAAATGGATAACCAACACAAAGAAACCACAAAAGAAATCCAGCACTTGGAAGAAAAATTCACTAAAGAAATTGAAATATTAAAGAAAAATCAAACCGATCTCCTGGAAATGAAGAGCTTATTTAGGGAACTATAAAACCAGTGGAAAGCCTCAAGAACAGGGTAGATCAAATGGAATAAAGAATCTCAGAGATTGAAGACAACTCCTTCCAATTAAATAAGTAGTCACAGAGATAGAGCAGAAAATTAAAACAAAAGATATAAGCCTACAAGAAATGTGGGATTATGTGAAAAAACCAAACCTGAGGCTGATAGGGGTTCCAGAAGATGAAGAAGAAAACACTCAAGGGCTGGATAAGCTATTTGAAGAATTAATAGAGGAGAATTTCCCAAGCCTTGCTAAAAATCTAAATATACAGGTACAAGAAGCTCAACAGACCCCAGAGAGATTCAATGCAAACAGGAAGACACCACGTCATGCAGTCATCACATTAACGAAAATATCCACTAAAGAGGCCCTTCTAAGAGCTGTAAGGCAAAAGAAAAAAGTAACATACAAAGGAAACCCCATCAGAATAACTCCAGACTTCTCAACTGAAAGTCTACAAGCAAAAAGAGATTGGGGTGTCATTCTCACTCTTCTGAAACAGAATAATGCCCAGTCTAGAATCTTGTACCCTGCAAAACTAAGTTTCATATATGAAGGAGAAATAAAGACATTCTCAGATAAGCAAAGA
>CAUYSK010018134.1:0-28640 GCA_963575035.1 Avahi laniger
TTTATTGATTTATTTGAGTTATTTATGTATTCTAAATGCTAATCTTTTGACAGTTCTGTGTGTCTTTTTATAGCTTGTGATTTGTATTTTCAATTTATGTGTGCTCTGCTGTACTAAATGTTTTGATGCAGTCAAATTTAGCAATATTTTTCTTCATAGTTTGTTTTTCTGGCATCTTAAGAAGTCTTTTCTTATTCCAATGTTATAAAGATAGTGTCCTCTACTTTCTTCTAAAAGTTTTAAAATTCTGTATTTAACATACAGATCATTAATCCATCTGGGTTTTTTAAAATAAACTGCACCATTTATTGACTAGCCCATCCTGTCTCCACTGCCTTATAATACCACCTCTGTCACAAACCAAGTTGATTTGATTTAATATGTTAGATATTTAGGATTTCTCTATTTCATGCAATTGGTCTAGTTGACTTTCTATAGGTTAATACCATTCTGCCTAGATAACTATAACTTTATAAGTTTAGGTATCTGGTAGGGGAAATGTACTTATCTTACTCTTCTTCAGAATGACTTGGTTTCTGGATATTTTAGTCAGCCATATGCATTTTAATATCAATTTGTTCCCCCCTAAAAATCTCAGTCTTCATTTTCATTAAAAACACACTTAGTTTATCGATTGAGAGAGAGTTGATATTAAGATACTGAATCATCTCATCCATGAACATTTTATAATTTTCCATTTAATAGGATATTTTATGTCCTTAAAAAACATAAAGCCCTTAAACCTATTTTGTTAGAGTTATTCCTAGATACTAAATAGTTTTTGTTTATTTTGTAAACTCTAAGATTACCCAGTATCTCTATCCTCCTTCTAACTAAGACAAAGACTTTAAAATGCTTGAATTATCCTTTAAGTATATCACCATCTCATTATTTTTATATAATCTATTTTCTATGTTCTTTGTGTGTACAAACCAGAATCAATTATTTTTACAGTTAAGGTTAATGAAATTTACTGGCATTTTATCTGTTCTGTGTTCACCACTGTTTTCTGCATCCTATACCTTACTTCTGGGTTCATTTTTACTTTTGGTTCTTTTACTGGTTCCTTTAGTGTACATTCATCAGTAGTAAACTCTTAGTATTTGCATTACTAAAATGTTTTTATGGAATAATTTAGGGTATAAAATCCTACATTGACAATTATTTCCCCTTGGCACTTTGTAGATACTATTATTTCAATTTACTTCAGTGTCTTTTGTTACTGATGAGCTCTTTGCCATTGATTTAATTGTCATTTCACTTGTAAGAAAGCTGACCTTGCTCTTTGACAGTTAAATTTTATTTTTTAAAGATTTTTCTTTATTCTTCACTTAGCAATAGTGTGTGTAGATGCAGAGTTACCCTTTTTAAAAATTTAATCTGAGAACCTTTGTCTTTATTCAGTTCTAGAAAAATCTCAGCTTTCAAATATTGCTTTTATTTCCTCTATCCCCTTCTTCTGGAACTCCTATTAGATGTAGACTGGAGCCTGTCAATCTATCTTCTACATCTCTTAACTATTTTTTTGAAACATTCAAAATGTACTTTCTGGGTAAATTCCTCTATATTTACAATTTTCTAATGTTCTTTTTCATTGGGTCAGTAAACAAATTTTGATTTCCAAAATTTATATTGTTTTACATTTATATATACCTGATATTATTTCACATCTTTGTGTTTTATTTAGTAATTTATTCTTCCTTTTTAAAAAAGGAAAAAAATATTATATGCCTTCATGTGTCTCTTTGAGGATCCTTGACATACTGTTAATACTAAACTACTAAGGAATTTTTAAAAGGTGATTTTTAAAGCTGCTTTATTTATTATTTTAATCTCAACAGGGTTGAATTTCTCTTTTTCATCTCCCCATTCTGTTGGCTAATTTCTCAGCTCTTTCTTTGGGATTTTATTTGGGAGCTTATTTTTGTTTCAAAGTTGTTTTTCTCATTTCCTTTTCCTCTCCTCTTCAAGGGGGTTTTTGAGTTACTTTATTCTCAGATCAGAATTAAGACAATATTGGTGGATAACAGTTGCCACCTTGGGAGTGGTATTAGGAATACTGCAGAAACCCATCTAAAGCACCTTGCTTCAGGTCTCAGTTAAAGCGTTTGGTTACTTTCTAGACATCTGTCTTAAAAGCTTCAACCCAAGGCTTGGCCAGCAGCAGGATTTTTTCCCCCAGCTTCCTCTAATAAGAAGTAGAAGCCCTTCCAGGGCCTCAGATTCAAATGCTCAGCCTGACTCTGTTTCCCCACCCTGTCAGAAGCAATTTTAATTCCATCAGCCCAAAGGAGCCAAACACCCAGCCACCCAAATACGCTTCCAATCCTGGATTCCAGCTGGTCTGTGTCTTCAGCCCACCACCATTTGTGCTTCTGATTCTGATCTTGTCCATGAGATGTTTACTCTGTGTTTTAGCACATGAGTGATTTTAATGTTCTCTTTTTAAACATGTTATCCTTTACTGGGAAAAAAGAGAGTATCTTGAGTACACAGGCAATTTTATGGAAGTCTTTCTTTGGGCCTCATAATATATATAAGTATAGTCGCTGCTTAGGATTCAAATTCCAAAGAAGTTGAATAGAGAAATGTTTCTCTAGGAGGTATTTTGAGCAATCTATACTTGAGTGATACTCTCAATGAGTCCATGGGGAAGTTTATGTCTACTTAATTAACAAATATTGTATTATCAGATTATTGAAGGATATAATGGAGATATTTTCTGGATTTCTGGTTCAGAAGTTAAAATTCTAAGAATAAAAACATGGCACCCAGCTCTGCCACCACTTCCTCCAAATCCGAAACAGACATCACTAATCATTCATACTCCTCCCTTCTTTTCCCTTAGCCTATAAGTAGCCTCAGAATACTTCTTAACACAGAGCACTAGTCAACCAACTCGAATCCGTTGGTGCTGACACAAGAAATGAAACCCATTTGCCATCTTCGGCTCAAGACAAGAAAAGCACGAGTGTGGCCAAATCAAGAGCCTTATGTATAAGAATTCATTACAACAAAATAGTAGCTCCATTTAGTAAGTCATGCTGGTGTTAATGCTAACAATTATGAAATAATATAAAGAGTGCCTGGTGAGAAGAGTGAAAGACAGAATGCGTTGCCTCGTTTTGTTTGTTTTACTTTAGAGCCTAAGAAACCTAATTGAAATCTTTTCATCTATACCAGTGTAGAAAAAAATAAACTTTTAAAAACTAAAACATATCAGTGTCTGTTTCAAGAATGGCATTCTTTTCACTCTGGGATGATTTTTTTTTTTCTCCAGGCACAATAATCTCATCCAAGGGAATTCAATATTGCTTAATTTCTTTTGTTCCTACAGCTTTCTTTGCAATATTTCTTCCATCCCTCAAGTGGTATTCATTATCCAAAATGTTCAGGATCATATTAGCAGTTTCCTTTATCAACCAATGGGATTTCTGAAAATGACGGCAGTATTTCAAATCAGTCTGTAGTCTTTTACTGATACTCACTGGTAATTCAATGTCATTAAACATTTGGTCTGCTGCTTCCTAGCTTCGGGGCTACACTTCTTGAACACTCTATTATTTTAGAGCCATTTTCATCATCTCTACTGTTTTATTAAGTAAATCACAAAATCTCCTTTCATTTATTTCCTTTTTGAGATAACTTTCTGAAATGACTATAATAATAAACTTTTAAAATCTTTGTGTTGCCTTTTGTTTCACAATTTTATATCATAAACAAAGAGAATTTTGGAATTGTGTCTTCCCAGCTAGAGATATGAAACATGTAATGCATTCAAACCGAAATACATTCCCTTTGGAGGTGCCGATCATTTGCTTTGGACTTCCTTGGGGATCAGGATTTTACCTGCTATCAAATTGCCCATTTATTTATACATGATAATACCAAGAGGGGGTATCTTTAACTGCAGGACTTTATGAAGACAAAAGTAATGTTCAGGATGACTGAACTCCCATCTGCCTGCAGAAATTATATACAATTGACTGTGCATAGTTACATACAACAATGCATAGAGTTTAGCAACTGGTAATAAACTTTGACTGTTAGAGCTAAGGAAACAGATGTGGCAGTCTTTATTCACATCTGTTTCAACCTCTGTGTGGCTCTCCATCATTGCTCTTTCCCTGAATGGTCTTTTATCAGAGACCTTGTTACTGTCATGAATCATTTGTAGGTTTCTATTAATATATTGATCCTGGGGGACTGAAGAATGCTGCAGCGCTCTCTCTCTCTCTCTCTCTCTCTCTCTCTCTCTCTCTGCCTCCACAACCAGAGCCTGCTGTCTGCATAGTAGTTGCACAGTAGCTTTGAGATGCATCTGACACTGCCATTGGAGGAGCAGTGGAAACATTGCCCTCTGCTAGTAAAGTGCCTGCAAACTGATTCTGTATTTGCATTGTACCATGAAACTTTCTGTGCAATATCAATACATACTCTTCTATCTCCTCATTATAGTAATTTAGGAATATCCAGGGCATTATTATTGAGGTACCCTCGTGCGCAATCACAGACTGTAGGTGTCCTCTGACAGTCATGGGGAACTATCAGATATCAGTTGATCTATGTCCTGATCTTTCAGGTATAAAATATCCTGAATATTAAAGCAGAATCTTGATCTCAAAACTGAGCTGAATATCATCAGTGCTAACACAAGGGGATCTTCATGGCCCTCTCTAGCTACAAGGAATGTGCAGTCGTAAGAAATGGAGATTTGCTGACTCAACTGGTAGAAAAGGAAACATGATATGTTTGATTCTATCTACCTTTCAATTTTATCTCTTTCACAAACCCTGACTCTCTCATCCTACTAATGTATTCCTTCTTTAAGCTCCTACTACGTTTAATCTCTACCACACATTACCACTTGGCTATAGACAGAAGCATATACTCTGCTATTGGCCCATCCCTTAGTTCCAACTCTGCAGTCCTTCTCTGAGAACAAGTGCTCCCCAATGCTCGTGAGCCCCTCTCAGCATCTACCCTATATCTAGGCACATGTCACATTCTCACTAAGTGCTTGATAGCAGAGCAATCATGATTCACTGTCTTCTGAGAACTAAGAGTATTGTGGAATATCCTTTGTATATCAGCCTTGCCAAAATAAAGCCAACATGTCGCAGAACCAAACTCTTTGAGCAGAGCCATCGTCAAGCATTTCTTTGGTCAATGACAAGGTCTAAATGGAGTAGGTACAGGATGGTAGTTGGAGAGTAACCAGTAGTCGTGCCCGGATCCCACTACTAGTTACCCTGGTCTGCAGCTGTTGCCCCAGACGATACTGGTGTTAAGTGCAGAGCCAGCCTGCACGATACCAGCGTCAGAGTGGATGTAGTACTGTCACTGCCAACTTCCCATGAAAATGCCAATATCTTGCATTACCTTTGAGTTTCCTCCAGTCAGCCTATCCATGAGCCTCAATCAGAAGCCTACCTCATGGTGAATGTCCAAGGCAGAACACACATTGCTCTGTTTTTCAGGTGAGGAAAGTCTGACTCTAGGCCATTTTCTTTTTTTCTCATACTGTTTTGCAGCTTTTTAAAAAGAAATGAGTAGTGGGGCCAATTGAGACAAAGCCTCTATTAGACCAGTGACCCTGACAGAGAGGATAAGAGACCTGTGTGGCCTGCTGTGCCAGTGAAGCATAAAATTAATTTCTCTTCCACCTCTCCCTTCTGAAATCACCAATTTCAACTTAGACATTTATGTCTGAGGGTGTACTATGCTGCAGACCACATAGGGCCACATTCTTGCTCTCTGGGGACTGCATTTCCTTTTAAGATTGAGTGCTTCAGGAAAACAGGAGATAGGACTAAACAAAAAATAAACTAAAAATAAAAGCAACATTTTACAGCCAGAAAGGAGATTAACAGTGCAATCAAGAAGAGACCTCAGTGTTAAGGCTGGACCTAGTATGCTGTAGTCTGACTTGTGAGTTTGGCGTTGGCCATGTGAGCCTTCCCCCCAGTGCTTTCCCATATTGATGCTTCTCCTCCTTCATGGATTGACTTGGCCAATGGGACTTTATCCCTGGACTAGACACAACTACAGAGATACCAATAACCATCCAACTCCTAAAACATCATTTTCACCTTGCTATGCCTCTGGTCAAAACTCATCAGAGCTTCTTTAGTTAGACACAGGATAAAGTGTGACTTCTGTTGTGTAACATCTAACATTTGCTGAAACGGCCATAAGCGAAGTTCCAAATGGTGTTAAATATTTGCTGCTTTGCCTCCTAAGCAAGCTCTGTATTTCAATTAATAGGCTCCCCCAAAAATGCCTAAAATTTTCCTTTCCTTTAAGCTTTGCTAACCTTGTTTCTGTCTAACCATCTAAACTGTATCCCTCCTTTAAGGTCTAGCTTGAATTCTAGACCTGAGAGAGAAAGTAGGTTCTGGAAGGGATAGTTTTATTGCCAAGAATACTGAGACCTAAAGCAGAGAAGTGATTTATCAAGCATCTCACTGGTAGGTAGTGTCACTCAATCTAACACTCAATCTAGTTCTCCTGGGTCTTTTCACCCTGCCATGTGTTGACAGAAAAATAATCAAACTCTGCCAAAATATTTAAAGAGGTTCATTCTGAGCTAATATGAGTGACCATGACCTGGGAGACATAGTTTCAAGAGGTCCTGAGAAAATGTGCCCGAGGTGGCCAAGTTACAGTTTGGTTTTAGACATTCAGGAAAGGAATTACAAATAAAATCATAACCAATACATGGAAGGTATACATTGGTTTGGCCTGAAAATATCTTGAAGTAGGAGCTTACAAGTCACACTTGGTTTTAGGGATCTTTAGTTGACAATTGGTTGAAAGAGTCAAGCTTTGCCTGAAGACTTGGAGTCAGTAGAAAGGAAAGTTTGAGTCAAAATAAAGGGGTTGGGAGTCTTCTGTCATGCGATGCTATACCAGAATCAGGTTGGAAAGTAAACCACATTATACCAAGTTAATAAAGAACCTGTTTAATGAGATTTTATGGTTTGTAAGGTGTGACTTCCCAGGCCTCTTAGAAAAGAATTTGGACAAGAGAAAAAAAGGTCAGCATTCAGTCCTCACATGCTACCTCCCCATGGGGTGTGTGTGTGAATATAATTGCTCTAAAGGCCCAGTCTGTCTTACCAAAATTCTGTCTTTACTTAGGCAAAACTAAAGCAATAACTCAATATGCAGGAGCTTTGGGCATATCAATCACACTTATAGAAATATCATGTATTCTCCTATCACACACCCAACTCGATTCTTGTCCCCTGCATGTACCAAGACCCCTGTTGCGATGTTGTTGCTCTCTTACTTCTTGGACGTATCAACAGATTTGACTTTTTCACACTGGCACACCCTTAAATCTGGTCTTACATTCACGATTTCCTATTACTACAGATAACTCTCCTGCATAGTCAATAGTAGACTCAGAGACTCAACAATGGCCTGTGTCACTAGCCTTAGCCTCACATTCTAGGATCCTTTCAAGGAGAGGGGCAGGTTTCAGGTGTTTCCCTACATAACCCTGTAGCAGAAATAATTACTATTTCTAATCCCCAAACCAAGTGTCATTATTAACAATCTAAGTAACATCTATTTATCATCAAAACGCAATGTAAATTCCCATATAACAGTTATACCATCATTTATTCTGCTGCAGACAGTGCTTGGTAAACATTTAAAGTCACTCATAAATCCCACATAATCATTGTGCAGCCCCTAGGATGTATGGTCCACAGATTCAGAATGATGCTATTCATTGACATCTATTGGTCAAAACTGAGGATCATCTTGAGTTGCTATATCATTCACTTAGAAGTAAACTATTTAAGGAGAAGGATCTCATTTGTGTTGTTCAGTTTTATCCCTAGGACCTGGAGCAGCCTAATTAATGCCTGATGCTATAGGCAATGATTTATCTATTGTTAAATGTTACATGAATTCACATAATTTAATTTTATTTTTCATGTACATATTCATGGTTTCTTTCCCCAATTAGATTGTTTGTTATTGGGACAAGGGGCTATTGTGTTCACTGCAGGCTCCAAAACATCAGGCATTATAAATTAGTGTCTCTTCAAATATTTGAGCATTTTTCAAATTGTATTCCATAACAAACTTTTCTGAGAGATGTTATGAGGGTATGGAGTGAAATAAAGCATTCATTAGCAAAATAAGTTGGCAAAATAAATCTCTGTCTTAAAGATTTACAATGCACATTAGCATGTTAAAGACTTTGAGAAGTCCTGCAGTGAAGATATGCGGTTTTCTTTGTGCAACCAATTTTTCTCAAATTTGAGTATAATATTCTCCTTTCTGTGGCATATTCATTAATTTCTCATAGAACAATGTTCCATGATTTATCTATCAATTTGAAAATATAGTCCTTCAAGGCTCTATCTCTATATATAAATATGATATTCACATAATGATACAGTAGAAAGAGAGTTAGTTTAGGTACCAAAAGTACCAGGTCCCAGCCTTAGTTTTCTAACATGACTGGAGCAAACCATTTCATGACAGGTTGTTTTGGGTGGGGCTCTTGTCAAGGAAATTTGCTGAAAATGAGAAAACCAGGAGTGAATTTGTTTTTCTATTTTATAATGTTAACCTCAGAAGCCATGGAGCTTTGGAATGTGAATTCCTAGCTGTCTTAACTTTCACTGTGGTTTACAATGTCGTTGACTGACATTTGAAAAGTCATCTTAATATTGTAATAAGAAAAGAGGTGCCATATTAAGAATATAAGCTAAGTGGTGTTGATTGAACAGGCCATTACGGTAAAGGTGCCTTTCAATACTCATTCATTCTCCTCTCTTTGCTCAGCCTTCCTCAGCCTTATGATTAAATTCTGGCTAATCAGATGCAAATGGGAGTGTCATGTAACATACAGAAACCTTAGTTGGCATGTACCTCTTGCCTCTTTTCTTCTTTGTATGTCCCTCCATAAGCTCCCTGAATAGGGACATGATGGCTGGAGTTCATGTGGACAAAGTCTATGCCCTAGGGATAGCGTATCAGTGAGCAGGAAGGAGCCTCAGTCCCTCAGGACTTTGTGAGCAGAGCAGAGAAAAGCAAGTTTCTATCTTGTGTAAGTAAGTGGCATTTGAGGGTTTTTTTATTATTCTCAGCGAACCGAATCTTAATTATTATAATACAGAATTGTGTACCTGGAACAAATAAACCTAGAATAGACTTCAAAACTGCACCCTTAACAAGAGATAACTCTGTGCTCTGCCATAGAGTGCACATAAAGGTCACAAAATCCTACTGGTAGAGACCAGATTAAGAGTGTCGCCTTCCCACCCAAACCCATTGTTTTATAGAGCCTCCAGAGAGGTAGCATCAGATTGAGAGAGAGGAGAAGAAGGTCAAAGCCCAGAGATCAGTTAGTGAAAACCTAGAGTCTCCCCTGAAACTATAAACATTCTCAATGAAAACCTAGGAAAAACTCTTCTGGACAATGGCTAGGCAAAGAATTTACAACTAGGACCTCAAAAGCAAATGCAACAAGAACAAAAATAGACTGATGGGAGTATTTGTCTATTTTAAATTAAAAAGCTTCTGCACAGAGACAGAAATAATCAACAGAGTAAATAGACAACCTAAAGAAGGGGAGAAAATATTCACAAACTATGCATCTGACAAAGGACTAATATACAGAATCTATGAGGAACTCAAAAAACTCAACAAGGAAAAAAACCATTAAAAATGACATGAACACAGACATTTTTCAAAAGAAGACATACAAACAGCCAACAGACATACAAAAAAATGTTCAACATCACTAATCATCAGAGAAATGTAAACTAAAACCACAATAATATACCATTTTACACCAGTCAGAATTATCATTACTAAAATGTCAATAGATGTTGATGAGGATGCAGAAAAAAAGGGAACACTTATACACAGTTGGTGGGAATTAGAACAACCTCCATGGGGATTTCTCAAAGAACCAAAAATAGAACTACCATTAGATCCAGCAACCCCACTACTAGGTATCTACCCAAGGGAAAACAATTGTTATATCAAAAAGATACTGTACTCATATTTTTATACGGCACAATTCACAATAGCAAAGATGTGAATCAACCTAAGTGCCCATGAACCAATGATTGGATAAAGAAAATGTGGTATACATATATACCATGGAATACTACTCATCCATAAAAAATGAAATCATGTTTTTGGCAGCACATAAATAGAACTGAAGGCCATTATCTTAAGTGAAATAACTCAGAAACAGAAAGTCAAATACCACATGTTCTCACTTATAAATGGGAGCTAAATAATGAGTACATATGGACATAGAAAGTGGAATAATAACAGACATTAGAAATTTGGAAGGGCAGGAAGGTGGTGTGTGGGATGAGAAATTACCTAATGGGTACTATGTACACTAATCAGGTGAGGGTTACACAAAAAGCCCAGACTTCACTCACTTTGCAATATATTCATATAGCAAATATGCACATGCACCCCCTAAATCTATTTTTAAAAACCATTTATACAGCCTTTAACCTTAAACTTATGTCTAGACAAGACCTTGGCTATGGCCACTTGCACATAGAACTACCTGGAAATTTACTAAATTTGCGTGAGAATTTTATAATCAAAGAAACCACAAGCCAGCCAAACACCTCAACAAATGTCTCATCAAAGAAGATATACAGATGGCAAATAAGCATGTGAAAAGATGCTCCATATCATATGTCATCAGGGAAATGCAAATTAAAACAGCAATGAGATATTGCCACATACTCATTAGAATGGCCAAAATCTGGAACACTGACAACCAGATTTTGGTGAGGATGTAGAACAACAGGAATGCTCATTCATTGCTGGTGGGAATGCCAAATTGTACAGTCACTTTGGAAGGCATCTTGGCAGTTTCTTAGAAAACTAAACATACACTTAACATATGATCTAGCAATTGTGCTCCTTACCCAAAGCAGTTGAAAACTTACATCCACCCAAAAACCTGCACACAGATGTTTACAGCAGCTTTACTCATAATTGCCAAAACTTGGAAGCAACCAAGATGTCCTTTAGCAGGTGAATAAACAAACTGTGGTACATCCAGACAATGGAATATTACTCATCAACAAAAAGAAATGAGCTATTAAGCCATGAAAAGACATGGAGGAATCTTAAACACATATTACCAAGCGAAAGAAGCCAATGTGATAATTTATCGTTAATCTTGAAAAAGGCCATTTTGGTATCATAGGAGGAAGGAGGAACAAAAGCTTGATGGGAATGAAAAAAAGAGGAACAATAATTTCACAAATAAAGTGTCAGAAAAAAATGTGAACAGCGTTGAAACAAAAATTACTAAGTGTCCTATCCAGTGTGACCTTCTAGTTATCTTTGTCTTTCATCATCATGGAATTATTTCATATCTTTGTTAAGTTATAAAAAGCCGAGAACTGAACAAATTACTCTTATCTAAAGAGATGCAAGTAAAATTTTTCCAGTGAAGATACAATCGATATGCCCATTATGGAAAAGATATTTCCAAATTTGACATATTTTTGTCCCATGGATATTGACGAGTTTTGTCTCTGTCAGCAAATTCATTTCAGCATGTCCAGTTACCTATATATGTGTCTGTTCTTTGAATTCTCTTTTGAACCAATTTTAAGATATACTAATTTACTCATTAATTAATAAATGAAATAAAAATTTGTGATATGGAACACTTATACACTGTTGGTGGGACTGCAAATTAGTTCAACCTCTTTGGAAAACAGTAGGAGATTACTCAAAGAACCAAAAGTAAACCTACCACTCAATCCAGCAACCCCACTACTGGGTATTTATCCAGAGGAAAAGAAGTCATTTTATCAAAAAGACACCTGCACTCGAATGTTTGTTGCAGCTTAATTCAGAATTACAAAGATGTGGAATCAACCCAGTGCCCATCAATTCATGAGTGGATTAACAAAATGTGGTATATGTATACTGTGGAATACTACTTAGCCATGAGGAAGGATGAATTAAGGCCTTTTGCAACAATTTGGATGCAACTGGAGACCATTATCCCAAGTGAAGTAGCTAAAGAATGGAAAAACAAACACCACATGTACTCACTATTGAATTAGAACTAACCAATGAGCACACATGTGCACAGAGCGAAGTAAAACTCAGTGGAAATCAAGCAGGGGGGTGGGAGGGGAGGAGGAGGGGATGGGAAAAAACCTACCTAACAGGTACAACGAACACTATCTCAGTGATGAGCACACTTATAACACCGATTCAAGCATACCACAAGTGATCCATGTAACCAAAAACATTTGTACCCCCATATTATTTTGAAATAAAAAATAAAAATAAAAAACATAAAAACTTTAGAAATGGATATAATGAGTAAAGATATAGGAAATTTCAGAAAATATATAGAAACCACAAAAATGAACAAAATGGATATCTTAGAGCTAAAAAATACAATAGCTGAAATTGAAATTGGAAGGGCTTTCAGAAGAAAAGTATCAGTGAAATTGAGGACCCGATAAACAGAAATTTCCAAACTTGTACAAAGATTTTAAAAATGAAAAAAAGGAACAGAGGCTCAATGGCTTGAGGAATAATATCAATTCTAACATATAGGTACAGTAACAGGAGTTCCAGAAGAGGAGAGAGATGATGGAAGGGAATGAACATTTGAAGAGATAATGATTGAACATTTCCCAAATGCAACGAAAAGCATCAATAGATCCAAGAAATTTAACAAACTCCAAGTAAAATATATTCAACAGCCAGCTAATCATTTCAATATGGGTTAGTCATAGATCATATGACTAGCGAGTTCAAGAAGGACTTCTTGATACATCTTTGACACTTCCCCCCAAAGCTGCCTGTTCATTCCCCAACATTTCTTATTTTAGTAAATGGTACCACACTCAGCCTGTTATTCAAAATAACATTCAGGAAGTCAAAAAACCTGTGATATGTATTTGTTTTATATTTGTATACAAGACATGACTTTATCTCTTTGAAAGTTAACCTTAACATTCTTCTTCTTCACCCAAATGTTTGGAATGACAGAAAATGCAATTCTAAAAGAACATCCCTGCACTCAAATGTTCATAGCAGCACAATTCACAATTGCAAAGATGTGGAAACAACCCAAGTGTCCATCAATACATGAGTGGATTAATAAACTGTGGTATATGTATACCATGGAGTACTATTCAGCTTTAAGAAACAATGATGATATAGTACCTCTTATATACTCCTGGAAAGGGCTAGAACACATTCTACTAAGCGAGGTATCCCAAGAATGGAAAAACAAGCACCGCATGTACTCACCATCAAATTGGTATTAACTGATCAACACATAAGTGTATATATAAGAATAACATCTATTGGATGTTGGGCAGGGGGGAGGGGGGAGGAGGGAGGAGGAGACGGGTATATGCATACACAAAGAGTGCAATGCGCACCACGCAATAGGATGGACATATTTGAAACTTGGACTGAGGGGGGGAGGGGAGGACAAGGTCAACACACGTAACCTAAACACCCGTACCCCCATATTATGCTGAAATAAAAAAAAATACTTAAAAAAATATGTCTATAATGGTTGCATATTCTTTAAATGATTCGCATATATCATCCTGCTTTTCAGTGACCTTTGCTAACTGGGAAAAATGTTCATCTAAAATTTCCTTTTGAAGAAGAAGTGTTTGGAAAAAAATAGCTTTTTTTGAAATGCTTGGATTTTTTTGGTCACATGTCATATATAGACTTGCTTTTACCTTGCAAAGAAATATTCAAGTCATTTTGATTTGACATGATATAACACAGACATGCTGCATCCCTATAGAAATCTTCTTTCAATAATTCACATTGCTCATTCTGTTCTTCATAAAATTTAACTATCTGTTCTCACAGAGATAAGATTTTGGCTAACACCTGTTCCCGTGGTAGCCCACACACTTTAGAATGATAAGGCAAATCCCCACTGAATACCTCCTCATTCAGTTTTAGCATGTTATGAAACTGGACGATGCTGTGTTGCATTTGCAGGAATATAATTAACATACTTATAACTTGTTGCAAAGTGTCACTTAAAATAGTAGCTTTAACACAGAGATTTTGCTGATGCGAGATACAATGAAAAGAAAGGAGAGCATCTGGATCTGTTAATACTTTTTATTTGTGCAATAAACCATTCATGTTTTCCTGTCATGGAAGGTTGCATAGTCTGTACATACACTCACTCAATTTACGAAATTCAGTCCAACTTCACAACATTTATCTTGAAAGTTGTTGAAGGTATCTATTCCCCACGTTCTGTTCATAAGAGTGCCTAAAGCGAATAATTCTTCTTAGCAAAGAAAATCTTCTGTTATGACCTGAATGAAGTGTAAAACCTGCGCCGAGTCAGTAGCATGAGTTGATTCATCCAAAGTGATTGGATGATTTATATTTTCCTTTGAAGTATTGCATGAAGTTGTTCTGTTAAGTTGAAGGCTAATTCATGCCCTCAATCAGTTATGGTTTTCCTTGAAAGAGGCAGTTCTTTGTACTTTGAAATGTTATTGGGGTTTAAGCATCCTACAACTTCGACAATGCATTCTTTCACAATTTCTACGTCAATGAATAGCTTCCCTTTTTTCCTGATTATATAAGCTACTTTATAAGTTGCTTCAGTGGCATTATTTCCAGGTCTTATCACTGCTTGAACGAATTGCCTTTGCTTTTGATTCTCATCTTTTAGTTTCTACAATACAACTTTTTGTGCCTCTCCCTCTCATTTAAAATATTTGTGGTCCCTATGAGTGTAACACAGTGCAGATGAACATTGAATTTCGTTAATGTTGATATTGCAGCATCACAAAGCAAGCAAATGAGCTTATCCTTAGTAGAAAGAAGATAATATTGCAATTCCTAATCCTCATTAAAAAATCTGTTTTCTTCCTTTGGTGTTCTCTTGGTCTTCTTTGACATCATGGACTATTAAGCAGGCAGAATTAAAAAATACTGTTCAGCTGTGCAACTATTTACCACTTCAAACAGAAATACAGTGCACCGTTGTCAAAAGCTGAAAACAGACTTTCGTACTTGACCCCCATAACCTCTCGCCAACTATCCTCATGCAGTAGTGGTGCCAGTCAGGCGGGGGAAGTTAGAACTAAATCATGAGTGTAGCAGCTGTCAATTTAGCCCTTATGGGTTACTAGTGTTCTAATTGTGCCAGCCAATCTGGGGTGATTATTTCATTGAAACTTATTTTATTCTTTGGTATTTTAAATACATTCATTTTAAAAATAAAATTATGAAAGACAAACAAAACTGTATTAATAAAATAAAAGAATTTGTTCTGTAAAATTTGGATTCAGTCAAAAGGACACTTTTAAAAGACCTAGAAGGCCACATGTTCCCCACCTCTGATCTTGATTCATGCCAACCTCTCATCTGTGACTTGGTTTCATTCCTTCTCTTTCTCCACTGTTAGGCCTTACATTGCTATGTGATCTTGTTTCTCCATCCAAATGCATTACTAATATTTCACTTCATCTGGTAGCATTGTACCCCAGTCTAAAAAAATTTTGACAAAATATCCACTGAGCTACTGTACCACCAGTCATTTTCACACACACACACACACACACACACACACACATACACACACACATATATATAGTGTCATTTTCACTATATATATAGCCTTAAATTTAAATATAAATTCAGAATTTAATGAGAATTTTTTGAAATTTATTTTAAAAATAGATTACTATAAACGTTTCCTTCTATAAGGATATCATTTATGAACACCTAAAAAAACCAATATTTACTTTTCATGTCATCTTATTCTCTTACATATTTTGGCTTAATTCAATATGCTTCATCTACTTGTTAAATAGAGGAAAAATTTGCCTGTAAGAGATGGCAACCAGAAGTAAGATGAAGTGTGAGCCGTTGTTTATAGGGGAACTAAAGAAATTCCCAAAAGAGCTTGTGTGGTTTTGAATTGTGGACAGAGGATCATAAGAATGAGCAGGAGTTCAATAGACATAGAAAGTAAACAGGTTGGTTCAAAGATCTTGTTTTATTCAGTTTACTCCTTTCTGTGCTGGGGTTTCCTCTTGCAAATAAGAAATCCATATTAATTGTTACTTCATTATGTAAAGAGTGCTTGTATTACCAGTTGCATTTTATTCTGGAAGTCCATCGTGAGCATAGACTGAGATTCTCTGAGAGTGCACATGCTGTGGAGAAACAGGGTGCAGTAACAGAGTAATTCAACGGTGGGCTCAAGGAATCTACAGTGTAATCTGGGACAGAGGCCGCAGAGGTTTGCATTGCATAGAAAGCAGTACAAGGCAAGGCCTAATTAAACGGCCAAGGCAGAAAAGTCCCTAAGAAAGTGGAGCTTGGGTGCAGCCTTGAGGAATGGGTAGGATTCGGTTAGGTGGAGAATAAGGGAGAGAGTATGTTTCGGTGGGGGTAGATGGATGAGAGTGAATGAAAGCAAGAAATAGGACTTAGTGGTGCCTAGCAAGTCATAGTATGAGGGTATGGCCTCAAAAATCCCCTAGGAGGACAGAAGGTAAGGTAAATCAACTTTTTTTTCTGCTTGGCAAACACTTTTTCATTTTTCGAGAGCCTCTCTGAAAATTCTGTTCCCAATTTTGGACCACCCAAGCTATTGTTCCCTTTTTCCCTAGGAAATAAAAAAAAACTTCCTCACAACCCTGACTCCCATTTCCCACCCCCCCCCCAACAAACTTTGGGCAGCTATGTGGACGTACTAGAACAAGCAAAAGTGTGTTAGAGTATTTTGATGCAAAGAAACAAACAGATCCTCAGTAAATGTTAACAAGAGCCTTAATGTTCTCACTTACAAGTGGGAGCTGAGCTTTGGGTGCACAGGAGCTTACAGCGAGTGTGGTACAATGGACATTGGAGACTGAGAAGCGAGGAGAATGGAAGGGGAACAAAGGAAGAAAAACTAACTATCAGTTGCAATGTACACTCTTTGGGTGATGGGTATGCTAAAAACCCAGACATCACCACAATACAATTCATCCATGTGCCCCAAATCCACCTATACCCCTAAATCTATCAAAATAAAAGAAGAACCTTACAATAAGAGAAATCGATCAATAGCAATGATTTCTTTTAAAATAAAATTATATATTTCATTCAATTCTAGATATTTTGTTAGAAATATTTTTATAAAATTGATAAAATATAAAAAATTAAATTTAAAGCAGTGTTTCATGGTACATGACAATGTGAAAGTAATAGCATCTCAGTGCATTTACTTTAAGATTAGAAGTTTAGTATTGGTCAGCTGAAATGAACTAACTCCTGAACATTATTCACATAATATGCGCTTCTAAATGTTTTGAATTTTCAAGATATTCTGATATGTGTATATTTATGAGATGTCTCTTGGGGAATAGTTCAAATTGTTTTACTCACAGGATCACAGGATGTTAGCAGCCCCAACTCCAGTTTTTGACATCTGCTATAGGCAACAGTGAATCCCTAAAAGTGTTTAATTATGGAAATGATAGGGCTTCAAAGGATGGATCTGGCAGAGGTGTGCAGAAACAAGTTAAATCTCCAGCCCTGACCTCCCCCTGGAACTTCAGACTCATATATCTAGTTGCCTACTCAACATAGAAGCCTAGCAGACATCTGAAACTTACCAGTTCAGAATCCTGATCTACCCCCACCAACCTGTGCATTCCAAGGTCTTCATCTCAACTAAAGGCAGCTTCATATTTGAAGTTATTCAGACCTTGGGACACATGCTTGAATCATTGCATACTCTACAACCTATCCATCACCTCTGTCTCCAAATACATCCAGAAAACAATCAATTTTCACCATCCTCAGCACTACCGCTATGGTCTGAGTCATTAGCTCTCACCTGGATGGTTGCAGTATTACAACTTTCAAGCTAGTCTCTCCATTTCTCACCTTGACTCATGTAAGTCCTTTCTCAGTGAAGCAGACATAGTTATCCATTTACTCCTGTCAGTTCATGTTTCTCATTTGCTCGCAATCAATCCTTCAGCTCTTTCCTCTCTCTTACACAATTAAAGGCAACATCTGTGCAATGGCCTGAAACTGTCTACAGTCTGGACCCTGTCATTGCCCTGCCTCATCCCACACTGCCTGGATCCTTGGTCAGTCCTCTCCTGCCATCCCAGGTTCCTTGTTCTCCAAGCACTTGCTGGATACATTTGTGCTGTAGGATCTTTGCACTTGCTGTTCCCTCTGTCTAAAATCCTCTTCTCCACGAAATCCATAGGGCTTACTCATTTAGCTCTTTTTGGTCTTTGCTCAAATGATATCTTCTCAGTGGGGTTTTCCTATCCAACCTATTTGACTCTGCCCCTAGCCCTAGCATACCTTTTTCTCCTTTCCTGCTTTATTTTTCTCCATAACGCTTTCACCAGGTAACATAGTATTAATTATATCTTACTTATTTTTTATTTTTTGTTTACTGCTTATCTTTTCCCACTAGAATGTGATCATCATGAAGGCAAGGATTTTTTTTTCCTAGTTGCTAGAACAGTTTCCTGGAAAATTATAGGCATTAAAAATTTTTTTGTTAACTAAATGAATGAGATGATATAAGATGAAATGAGACAATTCTAGCTAGAGTGACTTCAGTAAGAGTGGAAAGAAAGTGATGAATGCAAAAGACATGTACAGAAAACTGAAAGACTTGGTAAACCTGCAAGTATCCACTGAGAGAAGGTTAGGGAATTAAGGGACCTTACTGAATGCTCACTCTGTACAGAGTGCAGTGCTTGTTGGTGGTGGAGGGGCTACAGGAACGATTGTGGCTGTGGGGGCAGCTTGTAATTGTGCAGGGGAAGATTGCACTAGGATATACACTTAGATGACTTGGGAAAATGATTAACTGACATGTTTCTGTCACTGGTTTGGTGGTACAAAGTAGTGAAGAGAGAAGATGAAAGAATTTCGAAACCACTGTTGGAGTGTCAGATGGGCTGTTGAAAACTGGAGACAATGGCTCTCACTAGGATGTTAGCTTGACTTTGATCCTGGTTTGTGGGTTTCCCCTGAGCCTTCAAAACCAGCTTAAGCTGTTATAATTTCTATGTCTTTTTGACCTTTGTAGCAATTAATATAGTTTGATTTTCTTCTTCCAGATCATTATGCAAGGGCCATATTTACTGTGGATTTTGTGTTTAGTTCCTGCCTTCCACACTATTACTCCCTAGAAATATAGAGAATATTTTAGTGGCACTTTTAGGTCTACTGATTGTGCCATGACTCCAAAACACATATTATTTGGAAGAGTAATTTGATTCTAAGGGATTATTTCTTAAGAAGATGAGAACAATTACAAAAACAAAACATTCTAGCCTGAAACTTATTGCAACAGCTATGCACATAACCTTGTTGGATTGATGTTAATTTTCTCCTCCAATGAACGTTTATTGATTATTTACTGGAAATGAGAGTTGAGTATAGAGTAAGTGCATCAGTATGCAGTGCTAATTCACAAATTCATGTAATATATTTTAGAGGAAGGAGAAACCTTAATTTCAATTTATTTCCACCATCGTAGCTTAAGTTCATCGTATCTTCTATTCTGTATCTGAAAGGTGGAGAAATAGGCCTCAGGTTTTACAACTTTAAAACGCAATCAACCTGCTCTCCAGGATTTTCGATGCCATGGTGGAGATTGAAGCATGAATATAAAGCATGATAAGCTGTGGGATAGTGCAGATGAGAGTCAATGATTCCAGCTGTCAGGGCATGAAAGGCTGCACAAATGTGGTGAGATTCAGGGCACAATTGAGGGAGCCACAAGATTTCATTGAACAGAGTGGGAGTAGAGATGAAGAGAGAATTCAGGCTTTTGAAAGAGACATGTAAAAAGGCAAGGAAATTCAGGGATGATGCGTTTTAGAAAGAAAAAGGAGTAATCCAGTGTGGCTTGGCCATGGAGCACTTTGAAGGAACTGAGAGGAGAAGAATTTGGAAAAGTGTTTGGAGCAGAAAGATATTACACAGCCTTACATGTTATGTTAATGAAGGTCTTTTTCTTAAGCATGTAAGAGTCATTGAATAGTTAAAATAGCAGAGCATAATGGTAAGATTTACCTTTGTAAAGGTAGATTCTAATGGAAATAGAGGTTTTAAGATGAGATCATTCACTAATGTTACCTAGGGAGTGCTTAAAAATTCCTGAGCCCCACACAAAATCAGTACCTTAAGAATCTCTGAGTCATGTGGCCCAGGGGTGGGTGTTCTTTAAATACTTTAGGTGATTTTTCTATGTTGCCAGAATGGCACCTGTTTGAAGAACTGTGTTTACATTTATATTTATATCTATATTTATATTTGGGGAGAGAGAGCCTAGGTGCTGAGAGCTCCACTGTGGGAGATGCCAGGGGTCCAGGTGAGAAGCAGTCAGGGACTGCATTGGGAAAGTGGCGATGGTGGTGGAGAGGAGGGGGCGATGTTAAGAGCCACTTCTTAAGTAGAAGTGTTGGTAAGATGCTGGAGACCCTTCGGATGAGAGGGTGAGGAAGGAGTTGGAAGATGGCTTGAAGGTACCACTCTGGGAGGCAGTGTTGGTGGGATGCTCTGAACCCAAGCTGGGTACCTGGATGTGAGGGAGAGGAGTCCCAGAATTAGTTATTTGGTTTAGAGCATCCAATCCATTTTCCTTATTTTACCAATGAGGAAACTGATGCTCAGAATGGTGCAGTGACTAATCCAAGGTAAGCAAACACAAAGGGCTTTTTTCCCCCATCTTCCTGAAACGTTGTGGCCAACAGAGCTAGTTGGCTAGGGGCAGAGTGGAAAAAGGGTATGCCTAGGTTAATAGGAAACCGCCATGCTTCCAGCCATTGGTTTTATGCCTGCCTAGAAGATTCACTGCATGGTTGTGCCTACTGAGAGCATCTGTATAGTACTAATTATGAAGTGGAAATATCATTAAATACACATTATGGCTGTGGTGCTTGTATGTATTTTTAACTGAGTTTGTAACACCAAATGGACCATTTCAGGCTCTTGCAACAGAGGACCAAAATTTGATTTAATGTGAGGCATGGGAGCAGGAGGGGGCCTTAGAGATCAGCCATACCAACTGCATTTTACAAATAAGAAAACTGAGTCTCAGGGAGAGAAATGCATTTGCCTAAGGCTGCTCTGGTAACCAGTGATTAAAATTAAGACCCCTGTCTTCTGACTCTTCAAGTCAGTGCCTTTTGCCATGAGCTTATCCAAATTGTTAGTGCAGCTATTTTATTAACTTTTGTGGGTTAGTTGATTGCTTTGTCGTTTAATACCCCTCGAAGTTGCATCATGAGCTACATCTACACTGCTATGAAATGCGTGTTTAGAAACTCAGAGAAGTGAGGACTTATGCGGTAAATTGGATCATTTTCAGGGCAGCCATCCAGTATGACACTCCTTAGTTTAGAAGTTCCTCGTGGGCAAAAAACTATGTATTCGCAGCACAAAGCACAGAGTTTAGACCACATTAGCTATTCCATAAAAGCGTGTTGAATGAGTGACCTAAGCCAAAGTGGTTTTTGAATTATAGCCTTTTTTTTTAAAGTAAATTTATCTCTGATAAATTCATCAAGTCTCTACTCTGCCCATAAGTAGGCACTAAGAGTCACATGGTTCTCATTCTTTCAATAAAAAACAGCAAAGAGGACTGTCAGCTGACACAGGAAGGAAACGATGGGAGTGCTAGAAGTGCTCTGATCTGAATGTGACCCCTTTGCTGGAACGCCAAAAATATAAACTTTCCAAGAGGACTGGCCTAGAGATCTCAATATACAAAGGTCTTTTCTTTCCAGAAACAAACTGTCTTCTTCTTGTTTCTGATCTGACACTCACAAGCTCAAACACACACACACACTCTTTGCTTTTTGAATCCCTTTGAAGGTAGAAACCTATATATATGTATGTATATATATATATATATATATATATATTGCTTTTTGTATGGTCTTTAAGTGACTCTTTGTCATATATTTGAAATGTAAAATCTTTATGCTTGAGGGCCACCTTACTCTACTGTGAAAAACCTCTGGACAAGCAGATTATTGAATAACCCATGACTTTGCCCTTCATCTGATTTGATCCCTGAAAGAGATCATAAGACATCCTTAAAAAGCCTAGAGGCCTTCAGAGTTCTCAATGATCACAGAAGGCTTTTTCCCGCTGTCTTCCTGAAATGTCACGGACACCCTGAGCAGTAAGAAAGGAGATCACTGTTTGTATCAAGCATTTGAAAAACAAAAAACAAAACAAAACAAAACAAAAAAATAAAAAAGAAAAGAAATTTAAAACTCATTTGGGAAAAATGAAAGTACATCTGTGGGTTATATGTCATATGACAAATATTTTACCCCTTTTTTTCATTGAGTAGACAATTGTGGGAAATTATTAAAAATGCTTCTGTGGTACAACCCATGTAAGAAATGTTTTAGGATTATCATGTACTGGCCCTGACAAAATGCTCTTTTCCAGTGGTACTTGCTTGAGCACACAAGCTCACACCCGGGACCAGAGCCCTTGGCCTTCATTCATTTTCATTAAGTGCTCAGGGACTCTTCTCCTCTTACAATATCAATGCTAATACCAAGGTGAACGTAACAATCTATAAAATAGTTTATTAACTTGAATTAAAAGTCACTGTCACAAAACCTTGAGCTCAAAATTAAGTGTAAATTGTTTTTAGAAGTATGTTTGACTTACTTTTTCTTAACTACATTCTAGGTTCAGCATTTTACTCTTTCCGAGGAAAGTTGACTTGTTAAATACACATTAACTTTGTTTTAATTTATATAACTTTATAAGACTCTTAACCTAAATAAATTCCTGAATCAGAATAAAAAGCTTTTGTCTGGTCACATATTTCTGGGGTTTTGGGTTTGGAAATTATAAGCTGAGTCTTCATTAGCCTCTGTCTTCAGCAACCATTAGACAGAGTTAGAAGTAATAGGATTTTGTTCATTTTTGTAACTCAGCTGAAATTCTTGAAATTTTTTTGTTATAAATTCCGGCCTGGGACTATGATTTTAGAACCTATGTCATAATGTTATTCATATTTTTTAGCGTGCTGGAGAAAGCGAGGAAAACTCCAGTACTGACTAGTTCTGAAATACTTTGCTGGGTGCTTTACATACGTTACATTTCATCCACATGATAACTCTGTGAGATACATATTCCTATTGTCATTTTGCAAATGAGGAAGGCTAAACTTAGAGTGTATGCGAAACTTGGCAGAAAAAAAAAAAGAAAGTTTGCTAGTATTTACTTAGAAAATTAAGCATCACAGCAAAACTGATTGCAGCTGATGACAACTAATTCCAAAACCAATCCTCATCCTTCTGAGACTTTTTTATTTGGTTTTTTGCTACGTCAGAGGGCTTCCCTTATCCAACAGATTATAGACTACGTAAGGGTAGAGACCAGCTAGTTTACTGCTGTGTTCTTAGCATGTAGCCCAAAGAATGACATCAATACAGTAGATGTCCAGTAACTATCTGTTCATTGAATTGAATGGGATGCTACTGGTGCATAAACCTGCAGTAGAAATAGTACAAGTCTACAGTTTAGTAGTGGATTCAAACAGCTCGGATTTCCATTCTGATTTCTCGAGCTTAGCATCTATATAATTTGGGCGTGTTACTTAGACTTTCTAAGTCTCAATTTAAAGTCTCATTTTAAAATGAGGATAATAATTGTACCTTCGTGATCACTTGTATAAATAACCCTTCCGATGGTTAGTAAGCATACAATGAATGGTAAATATTATTACCTTTAATCGGACTAGACTGTAGACACCTTTTTAATATACTATTAATACATATTTAGTTATTTATTATGTTTATTGCTTAGAATCTGTCTTCCCACTAAAATGTAATCACCATGATGGAAGGAATTTTCATGTTTTAATCACCATATCCCAAGTGTTTAGAAGAGTGTTATCAAAGAGAACATTCTATGATGATAGAAATGTTCTATATTACGTAGTCTAATACAGTAGCCACTAGCCACTTGTGGTTATTGAACACTTGAAATGTAGCTAGCTAGCGTGACAGTGTAATTGAGTTATAAATTTTATTTAGTTTTAATTAATTTAGATTTAAATAGCTATATATGGCTATTGGAATACTGTATTAGCACAGTTCTAGAACATTACTTGGTACACAGAAGTTTCTTAACACATATTTGTTAAATGAGTGAATTCCTGTCTGGATTCAAAGATGAGTAAAACTTCATTATTGCATATTTAGCTCAGTCCTTAAAGATTAGCAATGAAGCAATTTACTATGTGACTTGCTCATAGTGGAGTCCTCATCAGGTTCCAATATGGTTGAGTTTACAATTGTAATAAGTTTTTGGTTTTTACTTTTAATTTTTTGTTGTTATTGTTGACAGGTCAAGAAAGATTTGGAAACATGACAAGGGTCTATTACCGGGAAGCTATGGGTGCATTTATTGTCTTCGATGTCACCAGGCCAGCCACATTTGAAGCAGTGGCAAAGTGGAAAAATGATTTGGACTCCAAGTTAACTCTTCCTAACGGCAAACCAGTTTCAGTGGTTTTGTTGGCTAACAAATGTGACCAGGGAAAGGATGTACTCATGAACAATGGCCTCAAGATGGACCAGTTCTGCAAGGAGCATGGTTTTGTAGGATGGTTTGAAACATCAGCAAAGGTAATGTGACATTAAAGGATAAGTTTATTGTAGGCAAAATTTGAAAAGAAAATGGCATGTCATCATCATCATCACAATAATAATATGTGTTTATCTAGCCATTTATAGTTCCTAAACTACTTTAAACTCTTTCTTATCTCAAGGCAATGGGTGGGCAAGGCAGGAATTATTATTCACAATTTAAGATGATTGTGGCAAAGGGAGCAAAGCAACTCGTACAGGGTTACAATGATAATACTTAGTAACTGTGATCATTTTTTGAGAGCTCACTATGTGCCAGGCATGCTTTACATGCATCTTCTTGTTTAGTCCTCACAACAACCCACCCTATTAGGTAAGTATTATTTTAAAGTAAATGAAATAATTGTGACATTCAGTGTTACCACCTTATTCATGTATTAATCAATTTATGCTATCAACATTTAATATGTCCACCTATATGTCAGGAATTGTGCTTTGTCCTGGAAATGAAAAGATGACAAGAACACAGAACTGCTACATTGGGAATACTGGAATAGTGGGGTAACAGAGAGTAGACAGCAAGTACAAATGTGAAAAACATAGCGCATCGTGGCACTGCTGACTATCTTCGGTGGCAGAGAGATAGCAGGTGGTGTTGGATAGGCAGGGCTGGAAGATGAAGAGTCCCATGTGGCATGATGAGGGTGCTATACTTTCCATTAGGCCCCACACTGCTACCTAAAATGTCAAGTACATGGCTTTTTGTTCTACTCTCTTTTGTTTGTGCTTATACTTTTTTAATTTCAGTATTAGAGGAGGAAAAAAAAACTTCTATGGCAAATTTTGAAAATAAAAAAAAGCTTAAATAAAACTAAAAAATAGCCATTTTGCTGTATTTTTCTGATATTTTTTGTGTGCATATAATTACATTATTAGGATTGTATTCTGCATGGCTTTGTATCATAATTTTTCCATTTTTATTTAATTGTGGAACACAAATACTAAGTATTTTTGGAGCATGGGCAGTATGCTGGTTGTTTGGGATTTAGCTATAAACAAGGCAGGCATTGTCCCTGTACATATGGAGTTCACACTTAGGCTTTAATGTGAACATTTTTGTACATCATTAGAGAAGGGTTTGAAAATATAACTTGAATGGCCATCATTCAAACAGGCCATGGAAGAGCCTCTAATGGGTTTTCCACTGGAGAGTGGAATGGTCCAATTTACCTTGGAGACTGGGAAGATAGATCGGAGGGTGGTAAACCCAGAGACAGAGTGGCATGGTAGTTACTGTGTCCTGTGAGAAAATGACAGGGCCTTAAATTAGAATAACGACTGTAGAGATGGGAAATAAAAACCTGATTTGAGAATATTACTAACATGAAAAACTGCAGGACTAAGCAACTGCTTGACTTGGGAGATGGCGGAGAGGTAGAAGAGGGTGGTGATGCCACTTTTCCTGTCTTTCGTTTCAGCCGTTGATGGCGAGCCCCGATGCCTGCCTTCTCCCTGCTCTGTCACTAAGCTGCCCTTGTGTTTGGAAAGTTGTTATTTCTCAGTTCCTGGGGTTCTTGTCTTCCTTCTGAGGCCTCAGCGTACCGGTATGCTTTCCGCCTCCTTTCCTTTTAAAATCCTTTTTTACCCCTATTCCTTAAGATTCTTCCTTTTGTTCTGGATATCGTCCCCATCATTTTCTATTTCTTGGCTATCATTGAATTTTTTTGGTTTATCTCTTTGAAGGATTTATTGCTATAAAGGGAGACAGGTAGTGAAAAACTTATAGGTTACAGAAGTTCAACAAATATAACTTTTTTTATAGACTGATTCTCTTTCTTAAAGGTTAGCCTGACTCTTTTTAAAATTCCAGACATGGGTGAATTCACCTGTTCTCCTTTTCCCTTAGTCCCACACTCAATTTCACTCCACAACTCCCTGCATGTTCCTTCAAATTCCCTTCTTTCAAACAGAGTCACTCTCTAGCCCAGAAGCCTCCAAGCACAGGGAAGAAAGTAGGATTTTGTAGAACTCCTTTACTCTGTTGGATATGTTACATTGTAAGGGCAAACTAGACTGAAGGACCCATATTTACGTGGGAAGGAGAGTCTTCTGTTATTCATTCATTCATTCAGCAAATATTATTGAATACCCATTATGTGCCAGGCAAATCTTCTAGGCACTGGAAATACAGAAATGTACAAAAGAGAATCCTGTCTTCGTGGATACCAGCAACAACAAAACATAAGTAAAACAGATAGTGTATTAGATAGTGATTAAGTGCTAACAAAAATAAAAAAGAAAGGAAGAGGCCTTTGAATGTGTGGGGAGGGTTGAAACTGTTTGTGAGTTGAAGGACCTTCTGAACATTTTTTTTCATCTCACTCTGACATTTCTTGCTCAACCATTGCAGTGTCAAACTGGCTGCTTAAGGTCATGATGTTCATTAACATAAGGCCTGGATGACCCACCATACTTTGATACTGGTTTTCTAATCTTCCAAATCCCTGAAAGCATGAACTTTGAAGTTGAGCTTTGTATAGTTTGGGGCAAGGGGGGATGGAATTTCACAATATAGTATAACTAAGATAGCACAACGCCTTATTGTAGAAGGTAAAAGCCATATTCACCATCTCTTCTGCCTCCAAACATACTGCTTTTAGGTTTATCCTGAATGTCTTAATGAAAATGGCTTGCCAGTGCCAGGTCAGTATTCAAAGTCAACACCTAGAAGCTCAAGAACAATACTGCAGCATTGACAAGCTAGAGTGTCAAACTGTCCAAAACTGTCCTTTTGAAAGATCTCTGATAAGACTCTGCTAACTTTCCAAGTATAGCATTACAACATTTGCAAGATTGAGGCCTAGATAAAACTGTTTGCATGAAGCTGAGATGGTAGCATTTGGGGACAGCTACCAATTCATTTGTTGCTTATCCTGGGAATCAGAGAACATTTTCCAAAGAGATCTTTCTCTTGCAAAGTGAATCTACTAACAATTAGCGTCCTCTTGAGTGACATCATAATCAGTCTGGTGATAAACATCTGATTTTCTTTCTTTACATCCCTGAAACTTCTAATGAGCCAAAAGCTACAACTTCTGGCCTTGTCCCCAAGGGCACGTCCTGCAGAAGTCCTTCAGGTGTCATCAGCTTGGCTATCTCTGCAGCTGAAATTCATAGGGTCTTAGAAGAGTTTGTCATTGAAACCAGCCTCCATCTTGCCACTGACCCCACTGCCAAGGGAAATTTACCCTCTTGCTCTTCAATCTTCTGGTGCAAGTTTCCTAGAGAGTTTTCATGCCTAGTGTTGTTGCTAGAACAATCATGGTAGCCCCTGGCTGGTTAGTCAATTAAGAGAGGAAAAATAAAAGTTAAACATATGCTGCTGTCTCTGATTTTTTTTTTATTATTATTATTACAAGGTATTGTAAGGGTACAAACACTCTAGTTACACTTTATGTCTTTGCCTCACCCAAATACAGGTTACAGGCGTGCCCTTCCCTCCCTTTAGTGCTCCCCGTGTCCTTTAGTTATAGATTTGCCCCCCCCATCCCCCTACTCCCTGGAGAATATTTCTGCCATGTGATCACCCGAGTGTTGATCAGTTAGTACCAATTTGATGGCGAGTACAAATGGATCCCGTTCTTCTGCTCTTGCGGTGCCTCACTTTGGGTAATGGGCCTAAGTTTAGTCCAGGAAAGTATAAGAGGTTCTAGATCACTGTCGTTTCTTATGATTGAGTAATATTCCATTGTAAACATATACCAAATTTTAGTAATCCACTCATGGATTGACGGACACTTGGGTTGTTTCCACATCCCTGCAATAGTGAATTGTGCTGCCATAGACATTCAGGTGCAGATGTCTTTATAGTAGAATGTTTTGTGCTCTTTTGGGTAGATGCCTAATAGCGCTATTGCTGGATCAAATGGGATTTCTATTTTTAGCTCTCTGAGGTATCTCCAAATTCTTTTCCACAGAGGTTGCACTAATTTGCAGTCC
>CAUYSK010018135.1:0-57116 GCA_963575035.1 Avahi laniger
GGGCAGAGGCTTAAATAGGGCAGAAGGAGGAAGTAGTTAGGCGGTACTTTCCAAGGCGGGAGTTACCATGGAGATTTACACGTGCGGGCCACCCAAGGGTTACGTCACACTGGGTAAATGGAAACTTACAAGCTCTTTTCGCGGGCTTTTATAAATGTGCGGGCTTGGTCGGCAATTTTAGGTAATCAGGCAGATCCACATGGCTCGCGGCCATCCTGAATAAGCGGTTGCTGGGCCTCATGGCTCCCGACATCAGTTCACACAAATTGCTACAGAAGCAGAAAGGAGGGTCCCAGTTGAATTTTTTATTTGGCAAAGGGTAAGGAAACTGATAACAGAAAGTGTCACTTGAATGGAACCCTGAAGAAAGAGTGGAATGAAGAGAAGAGAATTACAGGAGAAGAGAAGACTTTAAATGCTCGGGATAGAGGGTGACTCTCCAGCCACTTCTAATGACCAGACAGCAGTAGTTGGTTACGGCTAGAGCAGAGGGCAAGCGTGGTGGGGCTGATGGTGAAAGTGCCCCCTGAAAAGGCAGAGCTTCCATCTTGAAAGGACTTCATCTGCATCTTCAGGGGCAACAGAAACTTGTCTAAAGGTCTTAACTAGTAGGGAGAAGGATGAGGGAAGTGGGGGAGGAGGGAAAGAAGGAGGGGGAGGATAGAAATAAGAAAAGAAAGATAAAGAAGAAAAAAATGGCAATCGTATAAAGTGTTGTGTTAATTTTATAATTTATTTAAACACAAAAATGACAGAGTTTGGGATTATTCTAATTTATCGCAATATTTTAAGACTCCAATTGAAATGTAAAGTAATTTTTCCACTCCCAACCCCTGGAGGAGAAATATATATCATCAAAAATAATACAGTGTTGCAAAACAATCTTGCGACGCTATATGGAAACTTCCAAATAACCAACTAGAACAGCAGATGCATGGAAGATGTACTCATCCTATTTAGATGCATTTAAATCCTCTTGGGATTTGCTCCTCCACTTCCATTAATTGAACAGGATACCTTTGAAAATGAAACTTGTGGGTCACCCAATTTGGGAACTCCCCTTGAGGAGGTTAGAAAGTCAGCCTGCCTTCACTCACATTGAGACTCTGTAGGAAGGCAATGGATTTTGGTGAGCTTCCCTAGGGCCATCATGAGACTTCTCTCATTCATTTACCCTGGGATATCTCAAATGCATATGGTGCATTTATGGTGAAAAATCAAAGTTGACCGGACTATGATTTTCTTTAGTCTGTCCATCCCTGAGGTACATAGTTAGGATTTCCACAGCCATGCTTATATTCTTGTGCACACACACACACACACACACACACACACACGAGATTCCCTGTTAGAGATATTCATAATGTCATTTCCCATGCCTGCTAGGTGGCCTGGAAAAGCAAAACTGTCACTTAAATGAAAATGTTTAACTAATGGAGTGATTACTTATCAAAATATAACTTCACTCAAGAGCTTGACAATGGCCAGTCACCATCCTTGCTGGTCAGTCTCGTACTGATTCACCAACTGATAGATTCTGGAAGATCTATTAATTCAAAGCAAAGAAGGTGCACATCATTTGTAAAGTGAATTCGCAAGTCTTGCAAAAGATGCAGAATTTCATAAAGTTGACAAAAGTGTTGGAAGAATTGCTCACATCAAGTGTAAAGACACTGACAGATAGCGTCTGGTAGGGGAAGACTAGACGATAACCCCGTCGCAGCCTTACCCGCTGCACTGCTCTGCGAAGCAGGTACCACTATACGTTATGCCAAATTTCTTTACACACGTCGGCCCCGCCAGAGTGAATGTGCCACGACAGCAGAGAGCTTTGCCTTTTTCGTTCTCTGATGCGTTCCAAGCATCTAGAAGCGTGCTCGGAAACATAGGAGATGTTCTAGCAGCACTTATTCAATAAATGAACATCTTTCCTGTCTAGAATATTAGTGAGGGTGAGGAATTGGTCCGTTCGTTGTTTTGTTACTGTTGCTACTTACTATTCCACCCCAGATTGTAGAAGAATGCCTGATTTACCACAGGCATTCAGTAGATACCTGTTGAATGAATAAATAATGACATATGCTTCCAATGAGCAAGGTGTGAGTAAGAAAGGATTCAGAAGCCTTTGGGAAAATTGACACAAATGTTGAATATTTTTGCCAAACATGACCACCTTCATGAATTCCTTACAAAATTAAATAACATGTAAATCTTGTTTATCATGTTATCAATCAATTTTTTCAAAGAATTACAAAACAATTCAGTCATGTTCACTCTTTGTCACCTAAAAATTTATATGGATTTACAACTGTAACCTTTTTATGTATATAGCAAATATATAATACGTTTATTTTCATAATGATATTTTTATTTTTTCAAGATAAATTGCCAATTAAACCTAGTTAGCTCCACTATTGACTATGAAATTGTCATCTCTCTTTTCAAATAGATTATCTTAAATGTCTTTTTTCCAGTACCAATTTATCCAGGGACAACTTGGAACTTCATTTATATTTAATTTTATATTGTACATGTGCCACCTGTATTATACATGTCTATTGTCATATTATTTTATTAATATTAAAACTATTCACCAGTTAGCTGGAAAATATTCCATTTTGTGGGTAAGAAAGGTTTTCTTAAATTATCCCTGATTTAAAAATATTTAATTTCCAACTTTACACTCTAAATTACATTACAATGAGACTTCTAAGCACAGATTGTGGGTCCCCCGCCCTTCTCATCTCAGATGATTTCCTTGAGAATCAAAGAATAAATATATTTAAGACTTTTAACATGTTTGCCAAATTGCTTCCCAGAAGGGTGGCACCTACTGTATTGCCATTGCTACTGTGCAGGAATGTTTGTTTCAGTGAACCCTATCATTTTACTCGTTAATTTCATAGGCTTAAAATAGTTGCTCATTGTTTAAATTTCTATTTTATCACTGACGAATGAATTTGATCTTTCTTTCCTCCAACACTTGGTGCTTACTCAGTTGTATTTAATCTTTTGTATGAGGTTCTGCCTACCTAATCTTTCCCATTTGAAGTAATCCGTATTCAAATCCTGGCTTTTGTGCTTACTATCGACTTGACATTAGAAGCCATTTAAACCCCCTGATTTTCCATTTTCTCATCTGTTAAATGGCGGAGCCCACTTTAAATGGAAAATATGGTTCTTTCCTCTGTTGTGTAGACTCATTATCCACAAGGTAGGTGTCCAAATTTGGCATGAGACAGAAAGTCCTTCCTGAACTACCCTCACCTTCCTTACCCACCCAGGGTAATCATTTGAAATTCCCTTTCCACATTATGCTACGTGGAAGAACCATCCACAATTGCCCACAGAAGATGGCATCACTCCGCATCCCTTAAGTCTTCACACATGCTGTCCCTCTCTCTGAACTCTGCCGCTGTGTCCTCCATTCTTAGCTTGGACAACTTCTCATCATTCTTAAAATTTAAGTGAGGATATCGCTCTTCCTACTGGCATGCCACTTCCGTGTGTCTCCCATCCTCGGCTTGGTGTTTCAGAGGATCCTTTGAACAATGCACATCTCCCTTATGTTGTTCTCCATAGAAATTGATGACTTCTTCCACTTGCCACCAGACGGGGAGCTCTTGGGGGATAAGGAATTGTTTTAGTCTCCTAGTCTTACATCTTGCAAAAGGATACTCTACACATTTTGTAGTAAATAAATGGATTCATTGGGTCTTTGGTAAGTCTATTCAGAGAAGATTATAATATAAACAGGAAATTCAGTTTCTGAATCCCCTATAAGCAGGAGATTACCATACCGTGAAGCAGTTTTTGTCACTGAAGGATCAAACCCAGCTACCTACCACCCATATGGGTCCACTCCCCTCCCCAGCTCAGTAAGCTTGTGTGAGCCATGGCTGCTGGTGCTCCCCTCTAACTTGGGGAAGCTCCCAGCTGCCAAGAGTAGGCAAGTACAGAAGCCCGGGACGCAGGTCCTGCCAACAGAACTAATTGTACAGCAGCATTCTTTGGCAACCCCACAAAGAACGTCAGGACCATCAAAGGTGTGGACGGAGAGGCACTGCCTACGTGCCTGCCGAGGGGTGGGTGTTTATACCCTTAGGATGCCAGGAGCATGGAGCTGGCAGGAGGCGCCTTTACCTTATTTTACTCATTAGACTCATAAATTGTTCTCATGCACAAAGACTTCCTCAGGCACATCTCAGCAGCTAGAGAAGAGAATCTGGGCTGCAAGCAAAAGTCTCAGGAGCCACCCAAGAGCTGTTCCTTCAGGGCAAATTCCTTGTGTCAGCTTAAGCTTGGACCTTGCCCCACGAAAAATGTGCTCTGTTCCGAGGAAGAAAGCCATTTCAGATGCAGCATCCAACCCTCCGGGCTCGAAACCTGGAGCACAGCCTGCAGAAGGGGGTGCAGGGGGGGCAGTTTCTCCAGCAGGCTTACCTGCGAGCTCACCAGCGCTGGGAATGAGGTCCCCAAAGGGGACTCCAGGGGACTCCACGTGCCACCAGGGACTGCCCTCTATGTTGGTACGAAGCGACCGGAAAACTTAGAATTCCGGTACTGTCTCCTGAACTCTGTTTCAAATGAAGGAAAGGCCCGGCTGCTAAGTCCTGTGAGCTGCCACACGGGGGTCCTCATATTGTCCTCACGACACCCCCTACCAGGTGGGCACTGTGTCAGTCAGTTGTTCAAAACAAAGAGCAGTCTGAGAGCTAGCAAACGACACTTATTCCTGGAACACCCCATTCTATGAATGGATTCTGGGGCTTGATTTTATTCAGCTCTAGATTATTCGAATATGTCCTTAATCAGCCACGCCCAGCTGACTGTGGACTGTGGCATTTCAGGGAGTGGCGGGAACAACCCAGCTGTCCCAGACTGGACAGGACCCTGCTGAGCTCAGCCAGATCAGCTACACCTCAGACACCCTGCAGATCCCTGAGAACTAATGCTTATTGTTTGTGCTCAGATCATAATAATAATAATAATGATATAAATTCAATGTGTGAACTTTGCTTGACTTCTAATTCATACAAAACAACTGCTAAAAATATTTCGAGACAGTGGAGAAAATTGAATGTGGATTAGCTATCATACAAACTAGCTAGCCTGTGACATTGAGGAATCTCTGTTAATTTGTTAACTGTGGCACTATTCTACGTGTGTGCGTGTTTTGTCCTTACCTGTTAAAAACGCACAATGCAGAAGGATGTCTGGTCAATAAAATGGCATAATATCTGGGATTCACTCTGGAAGGTTGTAACATAAGAAAGAAAAAGAAACAGGAAGAGGATGAATGAAGCAAAAATGACACATTTTCCACAAATGTCGAAGCTGGGCAAAGGGCCCGTGGGTACTTCTCTGCACGTTTGAAGATTTTCATGATATATAAAAATAAATGTTAGTAGTATTATGTCTGAGAATTGGGAATTGGGTGACTTTTCCTTGTTCGTGCCTTTTAGGAATTTTCAAATTTGACACAGTAAACGTGCGTTACTTGGGTTATATAAAAAAAATACACTTGTTCCACATCTTGCATTTTCTAGATAGCTGATGCTTAATGCTGAATTCCTCTCATCCGTCTGTATGAAAAGTTCTCGAAAATAGTTTACATACCTCCCTGCTTTCTGTGAAAGATGGGATGAAAAAATATAGGCTGAGCTTCTCTTTGCAACTGCGGCAGATTGCACAACATCCCAGCTCTCCCCCCTTCCTGGTTCCACACCCTCTGCAACTTGACTTTGCATCTCGAGATGGAGTCTGTTTCCCATTCCCTCGATTCTGGACCGGCTTACGATTTGCCATTAGAATGTGGCAGAAGTGCAGGTGTGCCAGCGCCAAGCCCGGGCTTCCAGAGGCTTTGCACACTGTCTTGCTTCCTTGGACTCCTACCACTGCCAGGAGATCAAGCCCTGATTAGCCTGCCTGAGTATGAGAAACCACGTGAAGTACAGACGCCTAGGCCTGGCTGAGGTCGTGTAGAATGGCTAGCCTACGACCTACCCACCGGATGACCAAAGACTGAGGCCCAAACCCAGCTGAGAGAAAGGAGCCCAGCCCACATGCCCAGAACTGCCCAGATACTCCTGAAACATACTCACTGCTTAGTATGGATGCCAATGGAGTTTGTGGTTATTTGTTACATTGAATTATTATGGCAACAGGAACAGATAGTGTCTCTCAGTTACAGTTTTATGAAAATAAACTTTGGCATCAGCTGGAGTGAAGTGGCAGCTTTGAGGAATGGAGGCACATTTGCTTCGGTCCTGAAAGACCCCCGTATGCAGTGCTTCGGTACTTTCTGTTTTTTTTAAAACAAATTTTTGATGAGTTTTTGCTGTGACCCAGACATGGTACAAGGCAGTACTGAGAGCCCAGGTTTGTATCCCGCTTTTAGGGACCCACACTTGGCAGGAGTCACTCACGCCTTCCTCCCTTTCCCCATGACAAAAACTTAGGTGGTCTTTTGTGTTTTTGATGGGGATGCACTGGGGCCCTCATGTAGCTGCTCGCTTTTGGGAGAAGCACAGACTTTCTTTAAGGCTGTTGGACTCTGTTATGAGGACATTTTTTTTTTACAGACAGAGAAATCCCTTACTACATTAAATCCATTAAATGATGCTGAAGATCTGCCTTCTTTCCAACAAATCCCTGGAGTTCTAGGCAGGAACTATCTCATGCAATTAAGGAGATAGAATCAGACAAGATATTTATTACAGATTTTTTTTTTTTTGCACACACAGACATAATGAATTAAAGACTCTAAACAATAGAAAAACCAGAGCATCTATCTATAAATCTATTCTAGAGAAATAAAAGTACAAGCTATACAATTTAATCCTAAGTGCTTTTTTATTAATGAAATGAAGCACACTAAAATATTCATGTACATTAAATTCCTTATAATTAAAATACTGACATATATTTAAAGTAACAATATTCAAAAGAAATGACTAGAACTGTAACACCAATTCAAAATGATGATGGTCTCATTCCTGGCTTACACTATACCACTGATTGCAGTACAAATTGCAAATTTTGTAAGTTAGTTCAATTCTGTTGAGCAAGCATGTATTCAGTACCTATTCGATGCCAGAGAATACCAAGCTGAACAGGACACTTTACTGACACCAAAAATTCAAATGAATAATGTCATTGCAATCAAACAAGCTCTCCCACAGCAACAACCCCCTAGAATCTCTATGAACCTAGGAAAGGAGACTTGGCCCAGCCTGGGAAAGACAGCCATTTGGGGGGGCGGTAGAGTGGTAAGGAGTGTGTGTTTGGGTCCAATCTTAAGAGATAAGTAGGAGGGTTAACCAAGTGAAGGTATAGAGGTGAAGGTTGACCTGAATAGCTAAGTTTTATCTGTTGCACAAATGAACACACCTCTGCTGGCACACTGGAGTCAGTTTTGCAAATTCACGTTGCAAAGGGGAGAGCCTGGGATTTGAATGAGGGCTGCCTGACTCTGAAGACTGTGACCATTCTACTACATCTATCATTTTCTTCCAGGAAGTATCTCTCTTCCTTGTTGGAGAGACGGGTGAGTGGTCTGGCGTTTTTGATATCTTTCTATGTGTGTACGTGAAAAGGCATCTTCCCAGGTCTACAGCAGTGTGGACTGCAGAAGGAAGGAGTTGATTACTTTGGTCTAACAGACCCAACACATTCAAAGTCAACAGGTTTGCAATGTGAAGTCATTTACACACATACATCTTCCCATCAGTAAATTCTGGTGAAAGCCCTGTCTCATCCATGGAGCCATCCACCCTGGCTCTGAATGATTCTAATGAAATTAGGTTCTCACTTGTATTTGACAAAACTGTTTACCAAAGGGGCCCTTAATTCATCCAGTTCCTTGCTACCTCCTCAACAACGGCTCCCCTAGTGGCCACTTACTAAGCTCCACCCACGCTGGTCTTTCCTGCTTCCAGCATGGCCACACCAGAGGCCACAATGCCACAGTGCCACACCGGTGCTTGGTGTTTGCAGTCCCCTCTGCTTAGTGTACAGTCCCCGCCCTCTTCCCACCACATGGTCAGATGTCCAGCTCCTTCCCATTATATAGGTTCAGTGTTAATGTCGCCTGTTCGGGAAAGCCTTTCCAGATCACTCAATCTAAACTTTCCACGCGCTTTCTTGAGCACCATCAATCTCTTTCACTAGTCCGCATACCTTACGTCTTCTTGGCTGTGACCTTCAGCTCACTTTCAGGCTCATTTATGTGTTGCTTGTTGACTTTCTGTCTTCTGACCACCTGAAGGCATGGACTTTGTCCTATTTTCACTGATTTTTTGGGACCGAGGTTAGATTCCAGCACATACTAAGTCTTTGGTAAATGCCGATTGAATGGGAGACAAAAGCATGAGGGTTACCACCTTAGGTTGGTTGGGGATGAATATTTTATCTGACTCTTCCTAAATGGTAAACTTCTTGACAGCAGGGACTATTTCCTATCACTAACAACACACCACTAAAATGTAGTTGAGTTGGATTCATGATGAAGGACTTAATAATGCCATAGTTTGTGTATTTCCCTTCAAAACAGCCTCTTCTTTTGGTACTGAAGGTTAATTTCTTATTTGTCAATAGAACCGACACTCTTATTCCAATCATTCTCTCTACAAACTGCTGCTCTATGGGTCTGCAGCCCTGTCTTTGGACCAGTTGATAAGTATTTATAGTAGCATTTTATACTTTACATCTCACTTTAAGTGTCATTGGTGACTTCTAATCTATTTTCAACTTCATTTTGTGATGTGGTGATTATTATTTATTCCAACACTCAGGTGAGAAAACTGAGCTTCAAGGAGTTCAATGCACTTCTTAGGCAGAGATAGAAATTTGTCCTGGGGGGACAAATCCAGTGGATATTTAATAAGTGACTGAAAAGGAAGTGGTAAAATAACAAAACACTGAATTGTCTGCTATGATTCTGTGAATTTCTACATGATGATATAAGGGGAAAAATCAGTATCAAGGGCTTCATTAAAGAAGAAAAGGTGATATGATGGCTCTAGATACCTTGATGAAGGTTATTCTAATGAAGTGAAAGCAGGATGCACTTGTTAGATGAAATCATGTGCTTGGTAGCCAACAATTTCTGCTCTGCCCTGTTGCAAATGGCTTGGGCGATCTAATTTGGCTGGAGTTAGGAGACAGGCGAGAAAAGGATATGATCGTCTTCATGTGTTGTATGTTTTTGGTAGATCACCCTGGAGCTTTCTGTCTCTCTCTGCCCCTTAGAGATATGAGTGCCACTTTACCTTGCATCAGGGTGGCATTTAGGGAAAGGGATAAGACGGAAACAGTAGCAAGAGGGAGAGAATAAGGATATGTGTGTTGTAAGGAAGAAGTGATGGGTACGACATGTACAAACTTAACAGGCCATTCTGGAAAGTGAGCACAGACACCATTTCAATTTGAATGGGAGAAGCCAGGCCATTTTCTATTCACTTATTTATTGAGTATCTTTAGAATAAATTACAGGCATTTTGAACCTCACCGAGTTACTAAAATGGCTTGCTAAACAATCAGGACAAACAACCAAGAGAGCCGTATCCATTGCATATTGCAAACGCTAAGTTGGACTGCTAAAGGAGCTCATTTGCTATCAATGCTGATTTCATTTTCACTTTAGAATTTAGAGAATCCAGTGAAAGATGTATATTTCTGACCTGTGATAAGATGCACCTCTATTTAGGAAAACTTTGTCAAACAAAGCAGTACAGACCATGCTGGCTTACAAGATCTGGGGAAGGAGGAACTGTCTGGGCTCCCTCAGGTCAGTTAATTCATTGCCCAGTAGAAGTAGCAAACACACACTCTATCTGATTTTATTCACAAGTTGCAAGACATCGTATAAAAACCCTTTTAACATATATTATTGAAAATCTCTATTATAGTCCTCCAACTTAGTGAATTTGATTAAATCTCCATGACAGAAAATAAGGTATTGTAACATATGCACCCGCCTTGCAAAGGTCCTATTATAGTGTGGGCACGCTAGCCTTATTATGTTAAAAATGAATGGTCCTGGGAAAATAATTTAGTGAGAGATGAACTTAGAAGAACTAAAAGCATTTAGTATTGAGCAAATTACCAAGTGAAATTGCTTTGCTATGAAACTTTGAGCTTATTGTCAGAGATGTTTAGTCTGTTCAAAATGTTTGATCTAGCAGAATGCCTATGTTCAGAAAGAAATTCAATTTCCATCATGGGGGCTGGAAAGCCTCCATGAGGCCACTTGTCTCAGAGAGGGGCTTGGATTCAGGCTCCAGAGGACAGAGGGTCCAGGAGCACCTCTGCAGAGCCCCAGCTCTCAGGTGAGCACAGTGATATCTCCACCCATAGCCACCCACTTGCCCTGGCCAAGAGTGGAGACTGTATGCTTCAGAGTAAACGTACCCTCGCTGTGAACAGGGGCTGTCTTTGCGCAGGGCATTTAATGCGCCTTCCAGGACCACGTCCATCAGTGGCCAGGAGAAACCCAGCAAGCGCAGGAATAGTTGTGGGCACAGAGCGAGGGGTGGCACGATGGGTGATTTCTCTAGTGGGTGCATACTTTCAAAGGATTTCTTGTCACTCACACAGAAGAAGCATTAGTCCTAAATGGCAAAGAAATGGATAGACTCACAGAATTCCCTACTAAGCCTGCAGGACTGAGAGGTTCACCTAGGGCTTAGATCTAGGTCCAACTTCAGATGATTTTAGATGGGAAATAGAGGCCTAGAGAGGTAAGACCAAGAGCTAAAGGGAGCTCGAGGGCCTTGACTGGAACCCAGGCCTCCTGACATCACAACCAAGGCTCTTACCCTGCACTGAGCCCTCTTGGCCTCAACAAGGACTCCATGTTGCTTCTCTGGTTTCAACTTCCAGGAGGCAGCACGACCAGGAATTGTCAGGTCCAATTTACGAATGGGAAAATGGAGTCTTGCTCAAGGCCAAAGTAACAGAGCAAGGTCTTGATCTAAAATCTTTTGACTTTATATCTTGGAACTCATCGTCATACAAGTTCTCTGACTATAAGCACTCACAACCAATGGATCAGTGAAATTGACACGAATTTCAGAATACCTGTGGCACCCCCGACACCTAAAATAGGTGAAGCCAAGCTGCTTCTAAATTTGGTGCGCCACTCTTTACTGGATATTGTAGTAACAGGTGGCATTGAAAAGGTCAACTAAAGACCAGAGGGCCTTGACTAGCAGGAGGGCTGAGCCTGCAGATGCCATTGTACATGCTGGACCATGTCCTTGAGCATTTTGTAGGAATCATGTGTCTTGATCTGGACTGGGGCTGAGTAAGATAACTGGTGGAATTAATTTATTGTCAATAGTACACCCTGGGAGAGACCCAGACAGGTTTAACCCAGCCAACAGAAAGGCATTAGGAGCTCCCAATTCATTGTGGTTCACTTAAAGGTCAAGAAATTGTTGAATTCAAATGGCCTTGCAACTTGAGGTAGCAATGGGGCCACTCACACCTCGCCTACAGGTCCATCGGAATTGGACTTGGAAGCACCGCCCAGAGGCCCTTCCGAATGTCCCCAAGGCTGAGGTTGGTGTTGTCAAGCTTCGGAGCTCTCACAGCACCTGGTCTTTTCCCATGCCATAGCACACGTGACACTTGGCTGTATCACCTTGTCCAGGTCTCAGATGCACTGGAGCAGGTTGGGGCACGACCCGCGTCTGATTCCCAGCTCCGTCTCTTCAGGGCCTAGACCCAGGGCCTGGCACACAGGGCCGAGCTGCAGCCTCCACACATGTTTGTTGAGGGAAGGAAGGGAAAACAGGATGCGTTACCATTTTCGTCTCGGTAAATATTGACAGACTCACTCTCTCTACTTGCAGTCTGGTGACACTGTGTCTGCTGTTGCTGTATAAATGTGTGTGTGGCTGGCAAAGGTTCATTCGCTGCTATTGTGTATAATGTGTGTGTGTATTTCCCTCTTTAGCTGTATAAAAAGCAAGCGTCTCCATAAATCTCCATACTGATCATATGCAAAAAAAAAAAAAAAATTCCCAACTCCTGTCCAAATTCTGAAGGAAGTGTGTGCGAAGAATCGTGGTGTGGAAGGAACTCAAGAGATGAGCCAGGCCAACCCCTGCTTTTCACAGATGAGGAGGGAAAACCAGATAAACACGGGTCTCCTGAAGCTCCCGTGGCTAATTAGAAGCTGAGGTTTTACTACAGCCCCAGTGTCCTTCATCCCAGACTATTATTCACCCTCTAGGAGCTCTCAACTTAATTGATTTAATTTGTCACTGAGATGTCATACTTAGGATGGGACCAAAAACTGAAACTGGCTATGTCCACAGCAAAGAAGAATAATTAGCAAATTCACATGTTGTGCTGATTTTTACCCCTCTAATCTCAGGGCCATTTATTGCTTTAAGTAAAGCCTTAAGGCGGAAGAAAAATAAAGCTACTCGAAAACGTCTCTCAAATTTAAAAGATAGAACTTGTCTCTTTTCTCCTGGGCAATCTAGGCTGAAGGAAAAACTCAGGAGTTCAACTCCTGCCTTCCCCATCTCATTTTTCTTTGCCCTCTCCCTCGCTGACACATAGTGAGTCTGCAATATGGTATAAAATGTGTCTTTTGTAGATGTCTTATACTGTTAACCATCAAATCATATTTTGCCACTAGTGCATACACACATTGTTGTGACCTGAATTGCATCCACCCAAAAGACATATTCGCATCCTAAACCCTGTGAGTGTGACCTCATTTATATTAATAAACGGGTCTTGAAGATGTAATCAAGGATCTCAAAATAAAATCATCCTTGATTCAGAGTGATCTCTAAACCCAATGTTAATTGTCCTTATGAGAGAAAGCAGAGGGGTTTAAGACAGAGACACAGCGGGAAGCCTGTGTGATGAAGGCAGAGATGGAGTGATGTATCTACACACCAGGAAAAGCCAAGGACTGCTGGCGGCCCCCAGAAGGCTGGAGGGAGGTTAGTGTGGGCAGGGTTGGTCCCTTCCAAGGGCTGCCAGGGAGAATCATTCGATGCCTTTCTGTGCAAGTCTGTCTCTGTGCCCAAATTTCCTGTTTTATAAGAACACAATCATATTGGATTAGGGTCTACCCTAATGACCTCATTTCAACTCAATCATCTGCAAAAGCCCTAATTCCAAACAAAGTCACATTCACAGGTATGGGGTCCAGGACTCCAACAGCTTTTGGGAGGACACTATTCAACCCATCATGAGAGGCATGAGACAGAATCTCCCCTAGAGCGTTTGAAAGGGACCAACCTCACCGGCACCTTGACTGCAGGAATTCTGGCTTCAGAACTACGGAAGAGCACCTTTCCGTGTTTTAAGCTACTCAGTGTGGCAACCTGTTACAGACGCTCTGGGAAATGAGCAACCCCTTCCCAGGGCTATGCCTTCCTGTTCTTCGCCCCTCTCCCCCCTCTCCTTTTGCTGCATAATCGTCGCCTCTTTCCACATCAACTTTCAGTCTATGATCTGATTGTATTTCACTTTGATATGTTATGCAGAAGTGTACATTTCACGTTGTTATGTCTTGGTTACTCATGGCAGTTGGGGAGGTGAAACTTCTTAGCAAAACAACACCTTTGATAAGAGATACATAACTAGAAATACAATTGTCCTTCTCTACACTGTTGCAATGCAGGGTCTCTACAATGCTGTTCCTCTGGGCTGGCATCTCTGTGGTTCTCTTGAATTTCTTGTCTTGGTTGCAGATAGCTGCAGGGCGGTACACGTCAGACTCTCACACGTCACACTCAGAGTCAGAAACAGAGGTTGGCACAGATGTGCACGTTCTCCTCATTTGCCTTTTTCTGATGAGGAAAGAAATATTTTTTCCCGAACTCCCCAGTGGGTCTCCCCAATTACCTCAACGGTGAGAACTTGGTTTTATGGCCACTCCTCACTGCTAGACTGGTAAAGAGGATGCCTGACTTTCTATGTCTCTGGTCTTGGGCTCCCAGCAAGGAAAAATGGAGTATGAGGTTGACCAACAAGAACAGCCAGAGTCCTCACATTGCTGTTGGGTACGGGACTGCCTTTGCACGCACCTAGGCATCTGATCACCTTAGTCTGGGCCAGTGATCCTCCAAATACAGTGTGCATCAGACTCCCCCAAAGGATCTGTGACAACACAGAAGCCTGGACGCCACCTCCAGGAGTCTCATCAGCTACCCAGGGGCCCTGAGGCCGCTCATCTCTCATCGGCTTCCAAGCAGCACTGGCTGGTCCAGTGTCATTGTTGTTGTCACTGGCATTGCTATTTCTCAAGGAATGTAAGAAAACAAGGGGTGGTCAAGAGGGCTAATCTTTTAATATTATTATTACCAAAAAAAAGGTGGGGGAAGAAAGGGGGATTTCCGTTTGCCTTTAAGTTTCTAGCAACTTCCCTGACACCCGAAGTTGAAAGGCACTGGCTTAGAAGTTTGGAAAACCAGCCCTCATGCTTATTCTGCCAGGACATGGCTTTGTAGCCGTGGGGCAGCCGCTGCCCCATGGAGGTCCAGCTTTTCACGTGTGCAGTGGGAGCCCTAAACTGTATTTATTATTACCTCCCTTTACGCTTTCACTCCTGTGATTCATGGCTTTTTCCTCGTAAGCAAAACTCACTCTTTCCCTTAACAGGTAGTTTTTGAGTCTTACCCAGGGTCACGTTCTATGCTGGGGACGCCCAGTTTCCCTGTGTTTTCTCCGTGAATAGGATTTTTAATTCTTCACTTTGCAGATGGAGAAATCAAGGCTAAATGATCAGTCTATGTGTGCTCCACGGCAGAAAAATTATTGAAAAGTGTTGTGCGGACAAAGAACACTCCTTTTGCCTTGAAAACGGATTAGCTCACCCTTCAACTTGATGTACCTTGAAGGATCTGAATGGAAAGACTCAGTGTTCCTGAGCTCAAGTGCAAGAATAGACATGCTTCCCTTGCTCAGAGAGTATGTTTGTTGTCTTTTGTAAGTCAAAGTATAAACTGTACCATGGACTTGGCTTTTCAGTTTTAGTATTTTGAGAGCAAGAGAGAGAGTGAGAAAGAGAGAGAGGGGCAGAGAGAAAAAGGGTCCAAAACTCATCATTTGGTAGCTATCCATTAATTGTGTCCCAAGTAGACATAAGTAATTTCAGCACTTAGCACATCAGTCAGGTCTAATTTCAGATCCAACCAAAAGGAACTGGCTTTTTTCCAATGGACCTTTGGCCCTCTTGCAGCTCCAGGTAGGAAGGTGTGTGGAGCAAGAAAGAAGAAGGCTGGCTTGTCATGGACTTCCAGTCCAGTGGCTTATGCCAGGTCTCTGCATTCCAGAAGAATTAAATAATTATGGGGGTGGAGGCACCACTGTCACAAACAATTTTGAATGCATTCTGCACTAGAAAGCAGAGGTCTCTTAATGACATTGGATCAGTATGCCAGAGGCTCTTTCTAAGCCCAGGCTGCTGGCCAGTAACAGTGGGGCACAGACAAGGATAGCCACCAACGCCACACCAGGGGGTCTGCTCCGTGGGGCACTCACTGGCTACAGTTAAGGTCGGAAGAGAAGCTGCCTGGAAATTCTAATGTTTCTGTTGATCCAAGCATCTTCCTTTCTTTAATTCCCCTCTCGCCCTCTTTCATCAGGGTTTTGCATGCTTGCACTTGACCGGGCATTAATGAGGTTGCTTTCGTGAGCCAAGTTGCAGAGGCAGAGGGAGAGACACAGCTTGCGGACACCACTGAGATCTGAGTTCTCTTGGGTCCGGATCTGAGGATAAAGTAGTGGGTCGCAGGATGGCCAATTTACTCATGTATTTGCTAAGTACTGAGGCTTGAGCTGCCTCAAACCAACTGATGTTCCTTTAGCTCTTCTTGCTGGTAGGAAAGTTAACCTCTCATGTCAGGAGCACAGCTTGGGTATTTCATAGAACTTTTGAGTAGAAAACCCTATCAACACTATCATGATTTTAGATCCGATTATTACTTGGTTTGCATTAACTGATGGAACATCTTTAAAAATTATTACTTTTTTTCTTTTTTCAATTTGTCAATTGTCTGACTGTCTCATAATGCTGTCCTGAGTTGCCAAAATTATAGCTATGAATAGGACCAGGATAAGTAAACATAGTTCAAAGAGTTGTGAGGTTTCTGAACCATCAACTTAATAATTACTACTGCTGTGATGTTATGGTCTCTACTGCTATTATTATTACCTTTAATGCTATTACTATTATTACTACTTTAATACAGCTACTGCTACTTCTTCGCCTATTTCTGCTGTGGCTACTACTATTACTCCTGCTTGTACTGACATTACTGCTACTGCGACCACCACAACTACAGCTGGGTGATAAGTGTTTGGTGCCCACGGCCTCATCCTCCATAGCAACCCGTTTTACAGGTAGGGTTTAGATCAGTTAAATAACTAAAAGTTTCAGCTAGTTACTGGTGAAATAGGAATTTTGACACAATTATATTTGACACTAAAAGTTGCATTTTTAAATGTTTCTATATTGTCTGTTAATGATGTCGCTATGTCGTAGCATGAAAGAAATAGTGAGACATAGTAGGGTCTAGCTCAGGCCCATACATCTCCCATAAACTCAGAGAACATTACTATCTTTCATGCAGGAATTAGTGAACAGATATTCAGGAAGCAGAATCCTGTGCCAGGCTCTGGGCCAGGGCCGCAGAGATGACAAGGACACCACCTGGAGGCTGGGGGCGCTCAGTCCGGCGGGGCAGACAGACGAGGTGCTGTGGACTAAAGCCCTAATCCTCGGCGTGATGGCGTCAGGAGGAGATTAGGCTTAGATGGGGTCATGAGGATGGAGCGCTCGCCGCGGGATTTGTGCCTTTGGAAGAAGAGACACTAGAACGTGCACTCTCTCTGCTGTGTGGGGGCCCAGCAAGAAGTCAGCAAACCAGGAATCAGGACTTCACCAGGAACCAGATCAGCCATCACCTCGATCCTGGATTTCCAAGGCTCCAGAACCGTGATAAATAAAGTTCTGTTTTGTAAGCCACCCAGTCTATGATATTCTGTTATGGCAGCCCGAGCTGCCCAAGACACCAGGCAACAACCTGAGGTTTGGGACAGGTATTGCCTTAGAGGCCGTTCAAGGTGATGTGGAGGAACAGATGGCAGCTGGGCTCACATGTCCCTAGGTGGCTTTTCACTGAGTGAGATGTACGATAAGCAGGAAGAGAAAGCACTGGGGACGTGAACAAGAGGGCACAGAATTCCAGGGCGGGCACAGCAGGAGCCAAGATGAGGAGTAACCGAGACAAACAGAACTTGGGAAGCTCTTCGAGAGCTAAGATCAGAGCAGAGGTGTTTCCAAACTGCAGGCTCTCACAGCAGGTGTGCACCTGGCCCTTCAGCAGCAGAGCTGGCTGCTGCAACATCATTGGCCTGTCCGTGCACAAGGCCCCTCCTTGCTTTCCATTCCCTTCCAAACCATAATACACGCCATGTAGTAACCTGGGTACTGAATCTGGCCGTTTCGCATCTTCCATTCCCGTCTCTCTCACGAGGGTCCTTGGTTTAATCTTTCAGATTCACCCTTTCCTCCTGGGACAGATGTGTCTTCCACATGCTGTTTCCCCAGAAACACAAGAGAGAGTGATCCTCCATCCACTCTCACCCTGAAGCCTGAGTAGAACAGAGCATGAACCAGATTAGAGGATGCCTTAAGGGCTTTTTTACCCTCATTCTTCATTCTCACTTTTTTCAATGTGTAGAATGGAGACGAGGATGAGCTATCTGACGTAGATCATAGAATGATACGCAAGGATGCTGTTTAAAACACTGTCAAGTTATTGTTGTTGTTGCTGTTATTGCTGTTGATTTTTCCTCCACCCCCACACTACCGGACACTTTGTAAGCAGTAAGCAAGTCTCCTGGTCAGCTTGGCCGCTCCCCCACTCAACCTTCCTGTAGGTTTAACCCTCCCTTGGAGGTGACACAGGTTGCTATTTTCCTGAAATTCACAGAGTTGTGTACTTTCTCAGCTTTCAGAGTTTTCATGCCTTGAAGCAGTGATAACACCTCCTCTTTGGCGTGTGTCGTTGAGCGTTGTGCTTTAGAAGTAGCTGGATTTGCCCGTGGCCATGTTACAATAGTTCACCTGGAACATAAGTTATTTTAAGTTGAAACTTAGGGTCACCTGAGGCCACTCTGATTGCTGCCTGGAAAGTGGGTGGGTCGGGCGCAGCAGCAGTTCAAGGTGTGTTGGCAAAAGAGCCGGCCGGGAGCAGGTCTGGGCTGGAGTTGCGTTTAAGGACAGGCTCGAGGTTGATGGTTCCTGTCTCTGGCCTCTTTCGTTCCATTCCTTAGTTGTCAGGACAGACACGATGCTCCCAGCTCACTTCTGCCACATTCCTTTTTTGATGACTTCTCCCAGTTCCTTCTTCTTGCCTATTTCCCGTCATGAGCGGTAAGTAGCAAGACTGGAGGAGGAATTAACAGAAATGAAAAGGACAAGTAGGTGATGAAGGGAAGATTTAGTGTGGCCATTTCTTTTCCGTCTCAAATTCTTTTTTATTTTTGGGGGGACAGCGGGAAAAGAAGTGTGATGTTTGTCACCTGCTTTTGTTTTTAGTGTCTTCCCCAGGTATTTTATTCATTATTTGGTGAACATTCATTGAGTGCTTGCACTGTTAGGACATCTGTAGACCTCACTGGGAGTTTATAATCTAGTGTTAAAGATATTAAAAACAGAAACAACACACAAAGCAGAATGAAGTGGGTGTATCACAGGGTGTGCACCCAAACGCTATCAGAGAAGACAGCAAGCACGGTGGGCAGCCCGGCCAGCGCCCCTGGAAGTGCTTTGCCATTGCCCTTCACAGGTGTAATCTTGTCATCCACCGATGCAGCCGTCCCTTCTTCTACACCTGGAGTCCTGGGAGGACAGTGACTGTCTGATCTCGCCCACCATTCAGATGCCAGTGCCCAGCACCACCCAGGGCTGGGGCACATTTCTGCTCGCCCTTTATTCAGGCTCATTCAGCGCCTGGACTGCCCCCCATCACGGAGCTCTCTCTTCTCTGAACTCTCTGGACACCACCTTCCCGCAGCGCTCCTCCTGCCCTGTGACAACAGCTTCTCCATCTTCAGATGTGGGGACCCCTCAGGGAGTCGCTTCTGGGTCTTCTTCTCTTTTCTCTCTCTAATCTCTCTCCAGGATTTCTCATTATTTTTTCATGGCTTTAAATAATATATATAAGCTGACAACTCCCATATAGAGATTATGAGCCCAAACTTTTGACATCTCCATTTGCTATATAATGGGAACCTCAAAAGTAACACATTTAAGATACTGCCCCTTCCACCCCGACAATGCTTCCCTCTGGGTCTCCCTGCATAGGTGAATCTCTCCCTCACCTCTCATGTTGCAGTGCTGGGAGCCTGGAAGTCCCCTTGCCTGTTTCTGTTGTCTCAGTGAGCCGCTCTGACCCAATTTCTCAGCAACTCTGGTGACTCCAGTTCCATACTTATGTCTCCTATACCCCCACCCTCAAGCCCATTGCAGTGATGCTTGCTGGTGTTCCAAGCTACCATTGCCTCCTGCTAGCCTTCTGGTTTCCATGGTCACTCCCTGACTGTCTCGTCTATTCTCCCCAGAGAGCCAAGATAGTCCCTAAATCTATAAATCATTAAAAACACAATCACCACCATAATAAATACACTCCATTGGCTTCCCACCACACTAAGAATAAAGCCCAGAGCCCTCGCTGTGGTGCACAGAGACCTATAGGATACAGGAATTGTCTGTGCTATGTACTTCTCCCAACTTCATTCAATGCCACTCACCTCTTTGCCCCCTAAAACTGTGGCCCACCAGGCTGTTTTTCACCTTGGTGACCTGTCCAGGCTGTGCCTCTCATCCTGTGTGTCACCTCTTAAAGAGAACCCCCTCCCAGGGGGCATTTTAATCAAGCAGCCGGCCAAGTGAGCAGCCCCCACTCCTGTCCCTGCGTTCTATCTTCCTGCTCAGTCCCGTCTCTCTACTCCCCACTACTTAGGTACTATGACAGTCCTGGCCCGCTAGCACGCCAGATTCTCTCCAGGGTGATGGCATGCTCCATGGCTGTTCCTTGCCACAGTGTAACTGGTGTATATCACAATGTCTGGGACAGAGTAGACCCTAAATAAATATTTTCTGACCAAATAAGTAAAGTCTCCGAAGGCGTTTTCTCCAAGGATACGCTTACAAGTTGCCTGGTACAGTGGTAGCATCCGATGTAGAGATTATCTCTCTCTCCAAACTAAATAAAAATTATATTCGCTCATCTCAGACCATTTCTTACAGAAATATTTTTGGAAGAAGAAAGAAATGCTGATTTTCATCCTCTATATAAATGCCATGGATGTTGAACAAACCTACTTAGCCACCTCGCATTAATCACTCTTATGAATTACTTATTTTTAATTAAGTGCTTGATTATTAGATGATACAATCTCTTTACTGAATGGCTAATATGTTCCTGTCTGCTTTGACTCTTCTGAGTCTGGCCAGGTGAGAAGACTTTGCATCATGGATACTGTTAAGTCCCGTCATAGGGATTCATTCTGTCGATCAGCCTGTCTCAGATTCTGCCCTGCACATTATAGACCCCTGGGGGGTCCCTGTGTACAGCAAGTAGACTCTATTGAGGAGCCCAGCAGTGAAGAAGCCTCTTTTCCCTTAGAATTTCTTAAACTCACTTTGGTATGCAACACTTTCATCTCAATGTCTAACATCCTGCTATGCAAGGTGTGGTCGGTACCCAGCATCATGAACACTGGGACTCTCACTGCACTGACTGCATGCATTGGACAACAGTGGGAAGCTTCCCACCTGAACTTCCCAAGGAAGTTTGGCAGTTAGTGCTATCATCCCTACTCTAAAGATGAGAAAATTAAGTTCCAGGAAGGGGAGAAGACTTGGTCAATTTCTTGTGTGGAGTGAGCAACAGATACAAGATAAGAAGAACTCACACCTCTGTCTCCGAGTCCTTCCATCATAACAGGATGGAAGAATATCAAATCAGAGTGAAACAGCAGGGAAATATTCATTTCTCAGATTCCAAAATAAAAATTTCATCATGAATCAGAGCAAGAAATAGCCACCGTCCATATTAAAGAGGTCCAGGGAAGGACAAAAAGAGACAAAGGAAATGAAGATGAGAAGTCTATTAAGTCTTCCGAAAGAAAGGAGACTAAGTTTGGAATTTTCATTCCCCCAGCTCTGTCTCTGTGGCGTTGCCACGGGCCAGCCATATCCCTCTCCAAACTGCCTGTCCAGGATTTGGCAGCTACTGCCTACATGTGCCCATGCAGGTCTAGTGATGGTCTGGGCTTCCCACTGTGACATTGTACTGTGACATCCTGTGATGATTTTTCTAAAGCTGATCTCACTTTTATAAATTGTCCTGGCACTAAACTCCCCTCAAACCTTCCCAGTTTCAGTGTGGCATCTATTTTGCTGAAACTCTAACAATTGTGTATACTCTTATCATTGTCTTTTTAATGTTTTCACTGCTATAAAATTCAAATGGAAAATCAGTATGTCTGATTTGTGTACATGTAAATGCGTAGATAAATGGAAGAGTTCTAGATATATTGTTCTGCAACTTGCATTTTTCACAAAACATTTTATTTTATGATATGTGTAAGGCTGACATCCATGTACTTAGTTGTTTCTTTAAGAGTTATTCCATCCTATGAGATACTGTATTTTATTTAACTAGTTCCATGTTGATAAATATTAAGGCTATCTCCAATTCCTTGTTCTTGCAAACCATCACGCATTGAACACCTTACACGGTTCTGCTTGTGCTGGTGTAGTGTTGCTTTAGGGTTGTGCTTACAGTTGGCATTGCCAGGCAGTGGACGCATGCACGGCTCTCCTATATAATGCTAAATTGTGCTCCAAGATGTCTGTAACACTCGTACTCCTATCAGTGGTGAGTGAGTTCCTCAACACTGGGAATTATCAAACTGTTTAATCTTTGCCAATCTGACATATGATAAATGATATTTTATTCTTGTTTGATTTGCAATTCCTGATAATTAAAGAAGTTGAGCATCTTTTCATAAATTTATGAGCCATTTGAATTTCCTCTTCTACTCATAAACTTCACTTATTTTCCTTTGCATGGCTTCCTTGGCATGTTGAAAACAACATGAATTTGCAGCTATGCTTTACATATTTTGAATCATAATACTGCTTTACATGTTGCTAATGTTTTCTTTTCTAGTGTTAATTATATCGTGTTTGTTGTTCTCTGAGTTTTTTGGTATGAGATTTCTTTTCAGGATTTTGATCTAGTTAAATTTGTCATTTTCTCTCATTGTTTTATTCTGTCATGTATTTGTTTAAGAAAGCCCTCTTAATTCCAAAGTCACAAAGCATTTTACTATATTACTTGCACATACTTTTAAGTATATTTTTAAATGATTGGGTATTTATTTCTTCTTACATTTATTTTTCTCTCTTGTAGGGAGCAACGTACTATTTATATTGCATTTTTTTCTTTATTATAAATAACCATTTACCCAAAGACACACATTAAACGTTCATTGTTTCCCTGGCTGCGTTAATTGAAGGCTTAATGCTAACTATTGTAACATTCCTTGCTCCTCTTTGATTTACGCAACTCAGTTTCTACCACGATTCCATGTAGGTCAGCTCACGTTTCCGGACAGCTCTTCTTCACACGAAACCACAGGGATCTGGCTCATTCCATTTGCAACATCCACCACTTTGGAGTCCTTTACTTCCAATCATGCAGGGTAAAGAAAATGCCAATCACCACTCAGGCAGGACATTTTAGGGACCAAGTCTGGAAATGCTCCATATGTCACTTCCATCTCTGTTCCACCGCTCGTTCCTGGACACAAAGAAAGGTGGGAAATGTAGCCTCCCTGTGTGCCCCGGAGAGAAGTGAAATGATTTGGTGAACATCTGGCAGTGTCTGTCCTATAGCTGCAGGTCAGTCACCTGTCCTCTATCTTACATGCAAGTCCCCTGATATGCAAGTGTCTGCTTTTGCACTCGGTATTATGGTCTAATGATTTGTTTGTCATCTATCGGACAATACTCTGTCATTTTAATTTCTGCAATATTTAATACATCTGAACATCTAGTAGAGAAAACTCACTCATTTAAAAAAATTTTTTTGAGTTTATTTTGTCTATTTTGCACATTTACTCATCCGTGTGAAATTTTAAATCAATTTGTCACAGATCGTGAAGAATGCTACTGGGCTTTTGATTAGGTTGCATTACATTAGTAAAGTGTTAATTTATAGATCAAATGGGAGACAATTAATGTATTTTAAATAGTGAATCTTCTGTATTCAATATCATAATTTTGCTGGTGGTTACATGACTGTATGAGTTTTCTTAAAACTATACCCCTAAGTGGTGAATTTTAATAAAGCTGACAAAAAATAAAGAAAAAGAAAAGAAAAGAAAAAACCTGGTAGAGTTGAACACTCAGCGCATTTGTTTTCAATCTTTCTTGTTTTCAAATAAATGTTTTGCAGCTGTAAATTTCCTTCTGAACACCAATTTAGCTGAATCCCTCCAAATTTTTCTTAATAATGAAAATATTGAAACATACCAAAAGTAGGTGATTGTACAATGAGCTTCTGATGTCCACTTCACCCAGATTCAACAATTATCAAGATTTTACCATATTTATGTCATCTAGCTTTTTTTGTTTGTCTTCATTGAAGCAATTTAAAGCAAATCCCAGATATACCATTTCACTCCCATATAATTCAGTAGATAGTTCTCAAAAATATGGATCGTTTCTTACATAACCACAAGGCCTTTATGACACAGAACTTTAAACACAGTTGGATTAAATGAAAAATTAAACTTAGTCTTCCTTTTTAAATAAGTGAGTTTAATCTGTTCTTTTTTATTATGGTTATGTATTTGGGCATACAGAGATCATATCATTATTATTATTAATATTATTTGTCTTATTGTCCTGCTATTAGTTTTTTCACCCGGTCTTGTATTAGTGAGAGATGATTTTCCCTTCTTTCAGTATAGAAAATATACATTGATTTTATAAACTTCGTATGGACAGCTTTGTATCTTAGCATCCGCAATTAACTCTTCTTTCTGGAAAAGCCTACATGTGTCATTGCCCAATTTGTACTTAAAAGAAGACAGAGACTTTGTTCTCCCTTTACTTTTTTTCACTGGCTTCTGTCTTCTGGCTCTCATGTTATTTTTTTCCTTGAGATTTAGTTTCAGATTACTATTAAACATATAAGTATAATTTAGTAATAATTGCTAGTATTGCTGCTACTACGCCAGGACGGCAGAAGCTGTCTTAGAGGAGGTGCAGGTGATGGCCAGTTGTTCCAGCACCATGTGGCTGACCTGCCAGACGAGCCAGTGTCCTGCACGGTCTCCGTAAAGCGCCTAGGCTGGAGCCCATTGCGGTGCGTCCTCTCGCCCCTTCCACACCTCTGCTCTTCCGCTCCCGCGAAACACATTGCGGGCACAGCAAGCCTCAACGATCTCTGTCCTCAAAACTGATTATACCAGGGGTAAATTGTGCATTTTAATTAAATATTACCCAAATCAACAGAACATGAGCGCAAAAGGAAAAAGAGTTGTTTCCATGAAAGCCACATTGAATGATTTGAAAAAGGTAACAAGAACAGGCTATCAAATTAAATGCAGGTAAGACAAATATAAAAGAATGAAAACATTTGTAAAATAGAAGGAGGATCCTACACTCAGATTTCTTGTCAAATCGGTTTCTCACTCTAATTAAAATAAAGTGAAAAAAACAAACAAACAGATGCTGACATGAAAAAGGTGTGATGTACAAGAAACATATAGAACTTCATTCAGCTACGCATGCACAAATTAGAAAGCCTCCGTCCGACCTCAAAAAGTTAATGCGTGAATCATTTCTAGGTAAAAAATTTAAGTAAAAATAAAGTTATTTATTGTCCAGCAGGCATGGAGAAAAGAAGGTGAACTTGAAATGGTATTTGACTGCAGAACTGACAACATCTGCTGATGGATTAGGGAGTCAGAAAACGGAAAGAAGGAACAACCAGCAGCGGATTTTCGGCTGGCTCCAGCAACCAGACACGTGCCACTGACCGAGGGCAGAGGGCGGAGAGGGGTGGGGAGTTACAGGTCTTGCTCTGGCTGGTTAAGTGTGAGTGTCTTTGAAACATCAAACTGTGTCAGCGAGGCAGAGGGTATGCACGCTTGCTGCTCCTTGCTGTGAGCAGGCTAGAAATGTAAATTTGGGATTTATTAACAAACAGTTGGCTTTTAAAGTAGTCAGGAGTCTGGAAGGGATTACTAAGTGAGGCAGTGTAGACCTAGAGGCTGAGGACCTAGTTTTGGGGCATTCCAACACTTCCATGTGTGCCACAGGAAGAGGCTGCCAGCGCAGCTCTTGGCTCAAGTATTGTAATGGCAGGCGGCTCCAACTCTAGACAAAAAGGTGGTCCAGTGTGTGGCCCCTCTTCAACAGTGACATTTCCCATGGTCCCATACTTTAGTTCCCCACCAGTGACATGATCTGGGGACTGAGACCTGGGGGGGAACAATGGAGCTCTTGACAATGACAAATAACTTCAAGACACTCTTCATAGACATTCTTCATAGTCAGGAAGCACCTGTCCATCTCTGGATTCTCTCAGGAAGCACATGTGGATGCCATGTGCCAGCCATCGCCCCTCTCTGGGTCCTGATGCCCTGCCCACCCCTGACATCTTGCCAAGCTCTTCCCGTCCCCAATCCAGGCCCCATGCCTCTACCCACCACTCACTACAAAAATCCTTAGTTTCTCTCTCTCTCTCTTTCTTTGAAAAGATAGCTCCATATCCAGACTTCAGAAATGTCTCTTAATTTCAGACCTTGTTTGTTTACATTTTAATTATTTTTAATGCATATTTTCTATACCTTGTGCTTTGGGGCGCAAAAGGGAGATTCCAATATATTAATATTTCAACATATGCTCAACCCACCATCTTAGAAATGACATTTTATCCAGGGTATTTATAATTAAAATGAGTTGGGATTTTATATTAATTATAATTAATTAAAATATGTATCCTAATTTTGAGCTTAGAACTAATGTAGGTACGAAAGCTCCAACCCCACAAAAATTGAAATTTGGCTGCATTTTGCAGTGTTCACGGCAGCACATCTGTGAAGGGAAGCTCAGGGTCTCCATCCCTGGCCCATCTCTCTCTCTCTCTCTAAGGAAAAGTGCCCTTAATGATGATGCTGGACGTGGTGGTGCACCTGTAGTCCCAGCTACTCGAGAGACTGAGGCAGGAGGGTCTCTTGAGTCCAGGAGTTCGAGACTAGCCTGGGGTCTTTATATAGCGAGACCCCATCTCACACACACACACACACACACACACACACACACAAATACTAGTGATGCCACATTATCCAGGAGTTTAGTCTATGGGAAAGGGTATAAATAACCCTCTGTGGGGTCAAGTGTCTTGTTTTCTTTTCACACACTACTCTGTTACAGAAAAGACTTCCTACGTTATCATGGTGGTCAGATATGGGACTTAGCATTAAGTTTAAGCAAAAAAAGACGAGGAAACCATTTAGCTGAATTTCATTTATGCTGTGTTTAACTTAGTCAAAAGTCTATCCTGTTTTAGCCCAAACTTGCTCATCAGGGATGACATCTGCAATCTAGGGCAAAGCTGTAGGCAACAACAAACCATCTCTTCTGTGTGTGCATTCTATTGGAGAAACTCACGTCTGTCCACATAATCTAATGTTCCCAATACCTGTGTATTCCTTCCCATTAGCTTACAAAGAAATATTAATACAATTCCCAAACTGTCTACAAATGGATATAATATACTTTTGGACTCTCGAGGAATCTTGATAAAAAGGAGTAACATTGTGCATATATATATATATATGTGCATATTTGCCTCAAAATTCAGACTTGTAAAAAGCCTGAGCTATTCCATTGCCACACTCCTATCACACGTTGCAAAGCACTTCTGAATTACAGGCAAAGAATAGTGTCCTGTTTTCTTTAACAAAATTATTGAGAACTGGAGAAACACTTCATAAGAAACTTAACCACAGGGATTCATCTAAATACTGCATGATGATAATTGTTTTCAGACTTGATAGACATGTGCACATGTGCACGAACCCACTAAAGCAAGATACAAATGTAAAAATACTAATTATTTAGTAAATGTGGAGATAATTTCCAACAGAAAAAAACAACTCTTTTAAAGTGAAAGTGACCTTTAAAAATAAAAGAGACCAGTATGAAGAAGAAATGAAAAGAGGAAATCTGTAATTTTATTTTCTTTTGTAATGAAAGTAAAAGTTGGGATTTTTCAAGGAGTTTCTGAAACATTTACAGTGTTGAAAAATAAGTTTGTGATCTCAGGTCCTGTCAGATAGCTACATGTGTGTGATTTCTAAACTTTTGAAATCAGAACCCATTGAAGGAGTATATGAAAAGGAAGGAAAAAAAGAAGGCAAGAAGGAAGGAAAATGGAAAGGTGGCCTTTAAAACATTAAACAAATTAAGTAAAAATAACATCAGTTTATTGGTCATTGCGGAAAAGACTTTGACTCAAGTCTGTCCTATTGAATTATTCTACAGAGAAGATTATAGAAGGGACTTCATGTCATTTATTTTTTTCCTTAATATTCAGCATTTTGCACCTTGTTGCAAACTGAGCTCTCAAGTAATCTCTCATGTACCATTTTGCCACTGCAACGGGCAGAATAATAGCCCCCAAATTTGTCCTCATTCTAATTCTTGAAGTTTTTAAATATGTTTTTACAGATGTGATTAAATGAAAGATCTCAAGATGGGGAGATAATCCCGGATTCTGCAGTGAATCCCGGATTCCAATGTCATCGCAAGGGTCCCTATAAGAGAAGGTAATGTGAGGTGATGTCCCTGGAAGCAGAGGTCAGAGTGATGCCATTGCCCGAGGGGACTTTGAGCCAAAGAATGTTAGAAAGGACAAGGACACGGATTATTTCCTAGAGTCACCGAAAGAGATGAAGTCCTGCAACAACTTGATGCTAGGATTTATAACCTTCAGAACTGTGAGAAAACAAATTTGGGTTGCTTTTAAGCCACTAAGTTTGTGGAATTGGTTACAGAAGCAGCAGAAAACTAATGCAGCCACCTTCCACGTGGGGCCAGAATACAGTTGTCCCTCAGTATTGGTGGAGGGATTGGTTCCAGGACCTCCCCAGGATACACAGATCCAAGGACGCTCAAGTGTGTGATGCAAAATGGTGCAGTGTTGGTATCTGCACATACTCTGTGTGCATCCTCCCACAGACTGTGCTGCAAGTCTTCTCTGGATCACTTCTGATGCCTGACACAATGTCAATGCTGCATAAACCATTGTTATAGTGTATGGTTTAGAGAAAAATGACAAGGAAAAAGGTCTGCACATGTTCAGTTTGGGCTAATTTTTTTCCCATAATTTTTTTTTTTTTACCTGCAGGTGGTTGACTCCATGGATGTGGAACCCAGGGATGTGAAAGTGGGCCAGCTGCAAGTGCCATCTCCAGGTTTCCTTCCTGGCTTTTCTCCCAGACGTCTCAGACATTGTCCGTGAAGTTTTTGAGGTCCTGAGACTCAAAAAGAGCCTCCTTTTTGCTATCTAAGTTTTTTGTAGGGGAACGAGAGTCTTTACTGTTCCTATGAAGCCGATCGCATTTAATAAGGTGAAATGGTTTGACTCAAGCCAGCCTATCCGTCCTCCCAGTGCAGAAGGAAGGCCCCTCCAGTTTCCATCTCCCATCTGGCTTCCTGCCCTGAACTGTGGTTTCTTGTTATTCCCGCTTAACCTGGAGTTTTGTTCCATTTCCTTGATGTCTCTAATTCATCTCTAATTCATGTCTCTAATTCCCTTGATTGACAGCCCATCTCGGACATCCTTTCCTTGCAACACTTGGGGATACCTTCTGGTAAGGCTGTGATTGTCTCCTAATTGCACATATCGTGACTGCAGGTGAGGGGCACCCCCAGCCCCCATTCTCATTCCACAGGCCCTGCTTCATCTCTTGCTCAGCCTGCTGCTGGGGAAGGGGAAGCTGGCAGAAGTAAACGCGAAAGTGCTTGAGAATATCCCATATTATTCTTCCGATCGGCACGGTTATTATAAGTACTCACGGACAGAGGGACAACATCAGGTTTGAAACATGCACCTCATGTTCATATGTGACAGAGCCTAGATTTCTACGCAAGTGTGTTGGTCAAAGTTGAATACTCACATTCCGTTAATGTCTCTTACAAATTACTTTTCTAATTAAGTGCTTGCTTATTAAAGATGCAATCTGTCACTGCATGGGTGATGCCCGACTACATTCTTGTTTCTTCTTTGCTCCGTCCAGATGTTGTTTACTAAAATGTCTTTCCTCAAAATTCTACTTTGCCATTGCATCCCAAAGTCCTCCAGCCATGAGTAGCAGAGCCAGCTGACGGCCACTCAATGAGTAACTGCGCGCAGAGGAATCTTTGGAGGGTCAGGGGTGGCTTGAATCAGAATGGCTTGTTTGTTTTTCTAGGCTGAGTGAACCATTGCTATTAATCTGCAGCTGTGGCAGGATTTCTCTTTCCATCACTTCATCCTTTCCTATAAAGCTGATCCCATTTAATAAGGTGAAGTGGTTTGAATCCAGCCAGCCTGGAGTCAAGGGAGGGTTTTCTCTTTGGAGAAAAGACCAGTGAGAAGTTGCTGGTCTTTGAAGTAAGGAGCTCTCCATCCCTAGGCACAAAAGCAAGGGTGTGCAATAATGGTAGCTGGACATGTTCAACCACGAAAACAATAGGCAATAAGCATAACCCTTGTGTGGAATGGAGTCTCTTTATGGCCAAGAGGTTTAAAAAACAAAAGTAACCAAAGGATTTCCATTCTCTACTCCATGTTCTTGTACCCCATTAAAGGCGATCTGAGGACAGGCCTCAGAAACATTCACCAGCACTCTTTGTCCCTTGTTCCCAGCCCATTTCCTGCTTTTCCTACAGCGTCACTCATCTTAAACACATCTCCCTGCAATAAACTAACCAAACGTCTGTCTTCTGTCCTCTGTCCATGTGGCACTTCTCCTGCCTTCTCTTCTCCCCCGCGTCTCTCAGCCCTTAAACTGCAGAGCCCCCATCCTTCTGCCACCGGCAACAATCTTCTTGCAGGAAGGAGGAGACTGGGGGGTACGGATTGGATTCTTTGAGTGTCATCAGAAAGGGGTGATGTCTGTGAATATTCTCCTGTGAATAACATGTATCCTATCAAATAAGAATAAGACATACTATTTATTTAACATTTACTATATTTATTATAGCAAACACTTTGTTTTTCTTAAACGTTCCCAGAAAATCTGATTTGGTCTTACTATGCCCATTTTCTTAGTCCCTTTAGGCTACTGTAACAAAATGCCATAAACTGGGTGATTTATTAATATGAAGAGCAGAAATTTATTTCTCACAGTTCTGGAGGCTGGGAAGTCCCAGATCAAGGGACCAGCAGATCCAGTGTCTGGAGAGGGCCCCCTTCCTCGTGCAGAGAGGGTGCCTCTCTCTGTCCTCACGCCTCGTCTGTTAACATAAGGGCACTGATCCTGTCCATGAGGGCTACATCCTTGTGACCTAATCTTCTCCCAAGGACCTGGCCTGCTATTTTCTAATTGGGGATTAGGTTTCAACATATAAATTTCTGAAGGCAGAGGCAGGGGGCACAAATATTCAGACATAGCACCCAGGTTGTAGTGTAGGAAACTACACCTTATAGAGATTAGTGGATTTTTCTCAAGGCCACACTGCTGGTCCTTTGAGTCAGTCAAAGTCGGCAAAATGAACTGCTCCTCTAGCCTTTCCGTGAAACATCACCTGCCCAAAGCATCGTTAATAAAAAGAGCCCTGCACACTGAGTTAAGTTCAGTTCCTCAATTGGAGAGTAACAAGATTGAGAGAGGTCTCAGAGTTTTCCAAAGAATATTTTTTATTTACATTTTGCAAATATTTACTGAATGCTTTTTAAGTGTCGGGCGGTATCTTCACTGGGGAGCTGAGATTCGACACCAGTGAGGAGAAGCTGGTACCGAGGGAAGATGCTGGGATTTGAAGGCAGACAGCTCTGGGTTCATTCCCTTTCCCTACTGCTTTGTACCTTTTAGTCTATCCCTTCACTGTCCGGAGGGACAGGCTCCACCTTTATAAACACCAAATAATCGTGTGTATTCTGGAAATGCCCAGGGTTGATACTGAGTCAGGAAATCCACATGAAGGGGTAGTCCGGGGCCAGAGCAGCACGGTTCAGGCTGCCCTAGTCCCCGACCTTTGGTCCTGCTGAATACTGGAGCAGCGTCTGTGTATGAGATGCGAGAAGTCTGGCTTTGATCACAGGTCATGTTTGGTTTCTATAATGGGCGAGCTGCTGGTGAAATGCAGCCCCACGAAAATTTGAGTCACGAAAATTGAGCCACGTGTCACCCTGAGTTTGGCCACCAAGAGCAACACAAGGGCCAGTGAGCAATCCATGGTGTTTCCCAGGTGTCCTAAGTTTCTTCCTTTCCTCTTGCTCAGACAATCTGCTCTGTCAGAGCTGGGCAGTGACTTGTCTGAGGCCAGGGAGAAAGTTGCAGTAGAGTCAGATCAGCCCTTCGGTCGTCCATAGCTTTATCTCCTACTCTGTTCAGCCGCACCCCTCGGCGTGAGCTCCATGTTGAGCTCGGACATTTATGACATCAGTGCATGAGAGGGAAGCTTTTCCAGAGGATGTGGACAGGCTGTGATGGAGACACAAAACACAGGTGTGGGGGACTGACCAGGTCAACAGACCCAGTCACATTGCATCCAGAGAAAGGGCCAGGACCAACTCCCATTGGACAAACTGGACCATGTGTCCACCTCTGGCTCCATCCCAAATGTCTCTAGAATTCTGAGGTTTCTCACCCTGACACTGTGCAAATGCGGAAAGTGACCATATGGCCCAAAAGCCAATCACATGGCTTAGGACAGAGCTAGAGAGAGGGGGCCCCTTCCAGAGAGTTTCTTTGGCTCATGGCGGTTTCAAGTCCATGTCCAAACGTATCTTCACACTAAAATTCAGGGTCTAGTCAAGAAAACAGAACCCAGAACCCGTTCTAGGCATCTCATGTGGATGCTATTCAGTATGGGAATGAGTAATAGTAATGCAAATGATGGAGGATGGAAGAAGCCATTTAGACCACGGGGCGTCCACAACAGGGATGCCAGGGGTATGGGCATGGCAGAGAGGGGGTCATTCACTGGGACTGGAGCCAGCAAGAGACACGCCTTTGCCAGAGACGCTCAGGGGAGAGAGGAGGAGATGTGCTCTTCCTTCTCCCCTCGTCTCACCCTCTGGCCTCACAGGGCCTCCCAGTACCCCAACTGCCAGAAAGCTAGAGGGCAAGCGTGCCAGGAAAACCCAGAGCAGGGCAGGGCTGGGAAGGAATGATGTGGGATCACAGAGGCAGTGGCCACACCAAGGAGGCTGTCCACAAACCTAAGCACCGCACATGCCTGGTAGGGACGCAGGCAGCTGGGAAAGGGTGGCCCCTCTGCCACTTGCTCTCTCCAGGCCCAGAAGAGAGGAACCATGGTGGGTAGGGAGGTTGCGTGTATTACCCACTCCCTATGACATTTAGTTAAATAGATTGACTAGACTGTAATCACCAGGTATTTTTATTTAAGTAAACAAGACCGTCTTTCTATAAGGTGACCCAGTGGCAGGCACCACGCTAAACATGCTTTACGGATTTCTTGCTCACCAGCTCAACCATCTTAGGAGTCAGTCTTATCACCTCCACGTCAATAATGAGCAGTTACTATGAAGCTCTAAAGCGCAGTCAGCTTGTCCGGGTCAGGCAGCTTCTCTGCAGGAGACCTTGTGAGAGCTGGAACCCACCTCTGGTCCAAAGCCCACATGGTTTCTAATGGGCTACACCTCCCAAAATGCTCTGCAGAAATACTTGAGAGGCAAAGAGCCACCATGCCTTGGTTATTTAGCATGCACACATGTACTCTCCACATTAGCATCGCAGGAACTAAAACAGGAAAGGGAAAAAAAGAAGGTAAAGAAAACAATAGCCAACAACAGCAAACCAGCCTGTGGATTTTGATTTAGGATAAAAGCTAATTTCAGCCAAAGGTACAAATGACAGTTGCCTCATGTTCTGACATGATGTTCAGAACCCCGGAGTGACAGCAGTTCCTGCTTCTGATTTAACTGTTGCGGAATGTCAGGTCTTTTAATCTCTTGCATTTCCCCGCCCGTTATCTCCTACGGATTGTGTTTCCCCACTTTTCCTTGGGAACCTGGGTCCCCTCTTGGAACATCTCCTCTGAGCCATTTGCCTGTTGCAGAGAACAAAGGAGGTACAGTGTCACCGATGAATGTATGGCCATGTCAAAGTCATAATTACTGAAATCAATGGAAACAAAAAAGCATAACAATTCATGTGAGGCACCCAAGTCCTCTCAGAGCATTTGAACAGCTTCCATCATAACCCGGCGGAGGGAAGTTTCTTTCCAAACTATCCTCAGGCAAGGAGCCTTGGTGGGGAGCAGGGGGCAGGGCAGCTGTGGGACCAAAGCTCACGGCCTCCTCTCTGCCTGTGACCCCGCCTGGAGCGGGCTGGGAAGGGGGCACATTCATCTTTTGTTCTTATTTTATTTTCAAAATATATTCCCGCGGCAGCCAGGACTCTTTAAAGAGTATGACTGAGTGGCTCTTTGAGAGGCAGGCGGTGGCAGATGGGTAAGTGTGAAAATGTGATCTATCTGGATCTCACACTAGGCGACACGCACAAAACACCTCTGGATTCGCAGCTTTCAAGGGCAAAGCTCTCAATTTGTGGCCAAAGAACTGTGAGTAGCGTTTGGCTTTCAGAACTGAATGGACAAGACTTCCAAGAGATTGGGGGCTGAGTGTCCGTGGCAGGATTCCCACCCCCTAAACCATCTCATATATATTATCTTGAAAAACACATGCAGCTGATAAGCTCATTTCTATTCATCGTAAAATTTTATGCACACAATAGTATTTGCATTAAAAATATTGGAAGGGGAGGTTGTCCTTTTCCCCCTAGATGGTATCTGTAATTAATATCTGGTTCAGCCATCCTGGTACAAATAAAACCAGATAAAGAAACAAATAAGCAAACAAACAAACAAATAAAAGCAGAGCCAACTTGATTTGAAGATACAGAAAGGATTTAAAATAAGCCAATATGGTAATTTAATAATAAGTTAGTACAGTGATCCTGCAAACATTATTAAATACAGACCATGTTCCAGGCAATATTCTGACCCTGCAGAAAACAGGTAGAAGGGGACATGCTTTCTTGCTTTCTTTGCAGAGGCTTCTGAGCTAACAGACACAGAGGATATTGGAGGATGGCCCTGAAGTTCCTCAGTGCCCTGAGATGCTCACGGTGCTCTGGGATCCTCAGAGCCCTGTGGAGGGGCCTCTGCCTTTCCCAAGCACTGACCACTGTCCCTGGTTCTAGGGAAGCCGATTCATTTGGCTTGAATGGAAGGAGCCAATCCCGTTCATAGAAGACAGATTGAACTTTCCCAAATGTGAAAAGATAAAAGCACTTCAAGGTGGGAAACAGTATTGCCACGGTTGGTGGGGAGGTGTGAACCAAGGAGTTCAGCCTTAATAGGGGAAGGTGGGAATCTTGGGGGAGGTATAAGGTCTACCAACCTCTGTGGAGCCACTCTGGGGCCATCGTCCTCCATTGCCAAACTTCTTTATCTTTGCGACTGAAATCAGATAAGGGTCTTTGCCTTAACTAAATTGTCCTAAATGTGAGTGACTGAAGTCTACTCCTTGGGTCTCCTTATAACACATTACCAGAGCCACACAAATGGGAAGACCACATGAAACATGCTTCAGACTTTTAGTTTTCTGTATTATTCAGTTTTATAATTAAAGAAACCCTGTTTTTTGAAGTTTTCCTGTGTTTTCTTATTCTTGTATTTTTATATTTTAAACAAACCGATCCCAAATCCCAGGATTTTTCATTAAGACACAAGGTGTCCCCAAATTTCTATATGGCAAAACTACTTCCAATATTTTAAATGAAATTTTCTTTTGGACATTCTAATATCCCAATAAATACTTACTCAGTTTTAAAATTCGTTGTGGCAATATTTTTAAAAATTCAGTTAAAACTCTAATGATTCCTGATTCTTGCAACAAGACTGTTGGTAAGTATTCCTTTTTCCATTAAACACCTGAGTAATTAGGGGATCAAAACTCTGCCCAGGTTCATGGCTGCAAGCAGCAAGGAGAGGAACTGACCAGAGACCTGTCTCTCTCCTTTGTCACAAAACTCCCCCAGGGTTTAAAAGCTGGAAGGAAAATTAAATAACTTGGTTCAAGAACGAATAAGCAAAAAGACTCCTAGCCTCTTTCTAGTATACACCAAGAAAGTTCAATGTAGGACATTTCCTCATCTGCTTGCCTGGCCTCTGAAACCAGAAAGAAAAACAGATAAAATTCTTTTCTCAGCTGCCTGCACCCTTCCGCCCCCATCTGCTTTACTCAGGTGGTCCAGGCCCCTGAGGCGGCTTTGGAAAACTAGCTCCTCGCTTGTGTGATCTGTGGGGACAGAGGCATCATCGATTCCGATTGCAGCTGCTGCCAGCACTTCTTATGGGTTAACTCGTGCCGGAATGCTGGAAAGCGGATGACCACAGAAATCAAACTCTCTCAGACCCGGGTGAGGCCGAGTTCCTGAAGGATGAGTCATCCAGGAAAAATTAATAATGAAAATGGCTAATTTATAACTGGGCCCATCCAAGCAAAGGGTATGTGCATTTGGAAGGGTTGGGTAATGGTCATTTTTCTCATTAACCATAGGACCAACCCAGGTGATTAATCTGTCATACAAATGCACAGTTCTCAAGGACCCTAAGTTGCCATCTGGGCACAGGAGCACAGGTGGGGGAGCCGCCTTCCCTTGTCCCCTGCACCTTCTCTGTCCCCAGCCTCTCCCTGTCCATCTGGAGGACTCAGTTTCCACCCTGCCACCCGGGCCCTGGCCGTCAATGTCTTCCTTCCTTCTTTCTCCTCTCTCCTGGCCTTTCTCTCTCCCTCCTTCCCACCCTCTGCTCTCTGCTTTGCACGCTTACGCTGCCTTCCCAACCTCTCTGATTCCTCTTTCTCACTCCTTCATTTATCTCTGTCTTCGCCGTTTCTCAGCTTTCCCTCCCTCTTCCTGTTTACACTCCCTTTCTCAGCCTTTCTCCTCCCCGCAGGAGCCCTGTTGGTACTCTAGACATAAAACCAAGCCTCAGACCATGAGAGGTGGGAGGACCTTTAGCACAGACCTTCTCAAACCTCCACGGTCCACGAGTTGCCCAGAGATGTGAAGATGCAGGTTCTGCTCCAGCAGGTCTGGCTGGGGCCCAAGGCTGCCGTTCTCACGGCTCTCAGGTGATGCTGATGCTGCAGGTCCTGGGTACCACACAGCGTAGGTACCGAGGCTTTGAGCATCTCTGTTTCAAGTGCTCCACTTAGCAGAGCAGCAGAGCAGACCTAAGAAGGGGGAGACTTGCCTTGGGCCCAGACACTCTGTGAGCTGGTGGCAGGATGGAAATTCGACCGCTTGCAGGGCCTGCCATCTTTACCTGAGTTGGTGGAACAGCAAGAGCCTCCTTCCCTCTTCGAAGCTGGCTGCTGACTTCCACCTCCAAGTCCGCTACCAACCATGTTTTTTTCTCATCCCCTCTTCTCAGGACTAAAATAAAATTTCCAATCTTTCCCTGCAAAAATTTATCCACTTCCTAAGCTACATACCTCTAGTCCAGCTAAAGCAATCTATGCAGTTAAAAGCCCAAAGACAATTTTACATGGGAATGTAAACTGCTTGGTACTTTGACAGCCTTTGCATAAATGGAAATTACCAACTCCTGCATAAGATTCTATTAGTCTTTGTTATTAATTTTGCTATTATTACAAACGGCTTCCAATTGCATTATTTTGCCATTCTACTCCCTTTTTTCTTCCCTGCCACCTCCTTGCATATTTGACTTCATTTCTCCAGAAGGGACCTTCTTCCTTTTAGTCAAACTCGTACACACCCAGACCAGTGCCAGTTTTTAGAGTTTCAAGGGGAAGGGGTGGAGGATTTGTTTTATTTTGGCGTCCGATCCCGTAAGTCACGGAGATTTTGAGCTTACAGGTCTTTGGCTCCTCTCAGCACAGCGTAGTCACTCAGTGTGGCCTCACTCAACTGTCCGGGACGGTTTTTTTATACAGCCTGGAAACCAGAGTGAGGCTGAAAGATGCTGAGCATGTCACCTCAAAGGGCAGGTGAAAGAGGTTTATTTGCAGGGCGTGGATGCCGCTATGTCATTTGCTGAATTTGTGACATAGAAAAGTCATTTCCCCTTTGAACACTCACTATCCTCAAATCAAAAATGAAGATATCAATGCTTGCTTCCTGCAGCAATTGTGAGGGTTATTTGTGTTGATCCCGTGTGCCTAGCACGGTGCCTGGCGGAGAGATACACAACTGACACATACTTGATTCCTCCAGGCCACACCCATCCTCCACTCTGGCCGCGGCCTCTCTGCCGCTGTGTCAGGCATGGTAGATTTTCTGAGTTTGGTTAGACCAGGGTTAGACAAATGACCCTGGTCTGTGAGTCACACACCAACAAAGCTCATGCCTTAAATCATTTCAGTGGGATTTTTTCCTTTGTTGTTTCATTTTCATGACATCCACCATGAAGCTAAATATGTTTACATTCTGATTGCAGAAAGCAGGAAAGGTAAGATGTTCACTTAAATTTAATTACAGGCCATGGAATATGATTAAAACAGATGGTTTTAGAAAATATGTTGTATGTGTGATGTGTGTGTTTTTTTTTTTTCCCCCTTTTTTTTTCTTTTTAAGAAAAATCAACAATGTGATTTTGCTGACCTTCTTTTCCTGGGTCTCTTCTTTCCACTTGGGTTTCTTTTTCTTTCTTCTTTTCCTTCCTTAATTCCCTTTCTGCCTTTCTTTCTTATTTTCTAAAAGGCTCTGGACTGCTGCCAGTTATTATTATAAGCTGAATGCATTGGCTTGGAGCCAAGATGCCGATAGTTAAGCATGAAGCCCAAATGGATGGTTTCTCTCCTGTTCCCCCGCGCGCTGCCCCCCACTGTAGCTGTGGCGGGGGTGGCGGGGGGAAGCTGTTCTGTGCCCGGACTTTGCAAGCGTGTCCTGATGGTTGGGAGAGCAGGATCATGCCAGGGATAGAAAAGGCAAGATGACTATAACACAAAGGGTTAGCATGAAGGACTTCAAGGGTCCTTTTTTGGTTACTATGTTGGGAATCAAGCTGATCAGCTTAATCCAGATTTTACAGAGGTCAGGCTGGCCTGCAGGATTCTTCTTGTGGACCGTTGGTGTGTGCATTGATCAGGGCTCTCCAGAGGGACAGAGCCAACAGGATGGATAGATAGACGGGTAGATAGATGGAGGAGAGGGGATTTATGAGGGGAATTGGCTCATGCAATTGCAGACGCTGGGCAGTCTCACAATAGGCCACCTGCAAGCTGGAGAAGCCAGCGGTGCCCTCAGTTCAAGTCCGCAGGCCTCGGCTGATGATGTAGCTCAGTATGAAGCCGAAGGCCTGAGAACCTTGGGGAGAGGGGCGGGGTGGGGATGGCGCAAGTCCCAGAGTCCAAAGACCAGAGAATTTGGAGATCTGACGTTCAAGGGCAGGAGAGGAGAGGTGTCTTAGCTTTAGGAGAGAGAGACGAGAATTTGTCTTTCTTCTACCTGTTTGTTTTACCTGGAGGTCCTGCTGATTGGAGGGGTGCCGCCCATCCTGGGGGTGGATCTTCCTCACTTGGGCCACTGATTCAAATGCCAGTCTCTTCCAGAAACATCCCTGCAGACAAATCTAGAAATAACGCTTTATTAGCTACGTATTTCTTAATCTAGTCAAGCTGACACCTGAAAGGTAACCACCATGGGGTGAAAGCACACAGTGCTTTCAATATGCTGCTTGAAGAGAGACTGACTTTCCAAGAAAAAATGGCCGATCCTTTGCACTCCTTGCCTCCTTCCTAAGAAAAGGGGCCTTCAGCATGAGCATCCTGAGAAGGTGTGAGTTTCCTACTGCTGCCGTAATAAATTATTACAATACAAATTTATTTTGCTGTATTTCTGGGGTTTGAAGTCCTGAAATCCAGGTGTTAGAGCGACATTCCTTCTGGAAACTCCCGGGAGTGTAGTCTCTTGCCTTCTCCAGCTTCTGGGAGTGACCACATTCCTGGACGCGTGGCCTCTGCAGCAGTGGCGTCACTGTGCTCTGCTCCCACCTTCACGTCTCCTTCCCTCTGACCCTCCTCCCTGGCTCTTACAAGAACCACTGTCCTTACAGTGGGCCACTCGGCCAACCCAGGACCATCTTCCCATCTCAAAATGCCTAACTTAATCGTATCTGCAATGTCTCCCCTGCCATGGAAGGTAATATATTCACAGATTTCAAGAATAAAGATGTGGGCAACTTCAAGGAAGGGGCATTTTTCTGTCTCCCAGAGGGGACTTTGCTTATTCCTACTTGCTAGCCCAGTGCTGAGTCATGTAAGGCCCAGAAATAGGAGATTTGAGACAGTTACAGTTCTGGGAAAGCCACGTTATTCCTCCTAATTTATTAATAGATGGGGGACATCACTATGTACATCTGGGTTTGAGTTCTTCCACCTCGTGTCCTCTCTCTGAGGTCTAAGCCTTAGCTCTGTCCACGGAACGCTGAAGGCAGAGCATGTCGGGGCTTTTCTGCATCCAGGCAGCTGCACAAATTGTTGGATATAGCTTGCCTCAGCCTCCCTGGTTTCTCTCAAACTTTGCTATTCTATTCCCCAGCCCTCCCCAATCTCAGGTCTCCTTTCTCCAGTGCACTGTGTAATAAGGCAATTCCCATACAAAAATTCAGAATGATCTTAGCAAAAAAAGGAAAAAAAAAAATCCTAGGAACTGTTTCCAAATTACACCTGGGCATCTGGTGATTTGTGCTCACCCGTAACACAGCCATTGGGATAGAAGAAAAGGACCGTTAAAAGAGTAAGCCCCCAGCTCAACTCTTCCCACATTCTTTCTTCCATCCTTATTTAAGCTGTTGTGTTAACAACTTCAACAGAGATGGAATCCTTAAGCTCAGTTGTTTTGAGTGGATGGTTTCCCAAAATTTCAAAATGCAGTTGTATGAAGATCACACAGACAAACACATAATATCATATATGCAGGGCATTCATACCTCAACCCTGTTCAAAACACAGGCAGAACCTCAATCATCTTGGAATTTTAAGCAACACTTTTTTCCAAAGTGAGCAAATTAATAAATTAGCAGTTCAAAAAAAAAAAGATAATCAAATCAGAGTTAAAAAATAGAAACATTAAGTCTTGTGGGAGACAGCAGAGAGTTATCTAGATATTGGATGCTAAGGAATAGAGTACACGTAGAAAGGTTTGTTTCATACATAAGCTCGATATTATGCCATTGCAATAACCTCTGGCTCGATGCAGATATTAAAACTTCATGGTTTGAACATGTTTTTTTACAACTGAATAAACAAAAGAATATTATTTATAATGCTCCCCAGAGGAAAGGCTTAATATCTCTTCATTATTAAGGATGTAGGGATGTGTGACTTAAATTATTTTTTCAGGTCTCCAAATGAACAAGATTGCTGGTCTGTTTTGAGATGCATGAATGTTACAACGTAATACCCTATACCACTCTGTGAGGAGCTGTAGCTGACTCACAGAAGGAGAATAGTACTTGTTTCTGGAAACTCGCTTCTGTGGTAAGAGACGTTTTGGATCGTTTTGTGGCATCCTCATATCTGCCATTTTTGTCCACTGTTAGTGTCTTCAAAGTGAGCAAAAGAGCATGCGAGGCTCTCCTTAAAGATGACAAAGGAGAGGGGAATTGATGTGCTCTGCCCAGCGCTGCAGCCAAGCCTGAGGGGCAGGACCTCCAAGGTCGGGCGGGAACGGTAGCCACAGAAAGAGGAAGGCAGCGACGGAGTGGTGCTGGCCCCGGCCTGGTAACTGGCACTTAGTAAGGACCCGATGCGTCCATTGGCCCTGCTGTGACGTCGGGCTCTTCTGGGCCGTGTTCTCCTCTCACCAGCGGGTGCCGCACGGACGGCCAGTGCCCTGCGGGCCGCGAGTGTTGCTCACCCCTAGCTCCCTCCACTACGGCCGATGCGAGTTAGGTCTCAGAGACTGAAGAATAAATAAAAGACAAGAATTCCTTCCCCTGTTAGATTTCATAGTGTCTGACCTAAGCTGGTGATAAATATTAGCTATTAATAGACATCCCTTCTCTGCACAAAGTTTACTTCCCTGCACGGTTTTAAGGGTGAATTGCTAAGCCTGCAAGTTGATGAAATGAAGTTTATTAGAATACTGAATGGCATCTAGGACATTTTCAATATGATGCGCTGAACTGACCATAAGGGCTTTAATTAAACTCACAATCCCCTAGCTCTTAATGGGAGAAATGGCAGCGAAAATTAAATCTTCATAATTTGTCAGTGGCTCATGATTGATCTCAATCTACTCAATTTAATCAATTATAAAGGCAAGTACCTTATCCTCAACCTGTATAATCTATATCTCATTCAGATACCTTCAATCTTAAATGGAGAGATGTACTCCAACTTATCTTTGCTTACCGGAAGGCCCAGAGGAGTATACACGTCAGGCTCCTGTTGGAATTGAGTGTGCCTGTCCACACTCCCAGAGCTTCTGTTTGTCTTCGTGCAAACTCATAATCTCGCTTATGAACTCCCAATCTTAAAGCTCTTAACTGAAGTAGGCAACGTTGCTCCTGCTCTTTATAATACCCATTCTTCAGATTCCTCTGATGTCGTTTTCTTGTCTAAGTTCATAGCTCATCAACCTTTTCTCTTAACCTGGAAGCCGCCTTCTATTCACGAGAGAGGAAAATTGGCAAGGGACCCTGAACTTGGAGTAAAGAGATCCACATTCTCTCTCTCTCTCTCTGTGCGTGTGTGTGTGTGTGTGTATGTGTGTGTGTGTGTGTATGTGTGTGTGTGGTGTGTGTATGTATGTTTTTGAGACAGAGTCTCATTCTGTCACCCAGGCTGGAGTGCAAGGGCAAAGTCATAACTCACCACAGCCTCAAACTCCTAGGGTGACGTTGAAGTGATCAGCCTACCTTAGTCATCCAAGTAGGTGGCTCTACAGGTGCATGCCACTACACCCAGCTAATTTTTTTTATTTTTAATTTTTTATTGTTGTTGAAATGGGGTCTCGCTATGTTGCCCAGGCTGGTCTAAAACTCCTGGCCTCAAGTGATCCTCCTGCCTCTGCCTCCCAAAATGCTGGGATTATAGGCTTGAGTCACTGTTCCCAGCTGAGACCCACATTCTAAATAGTACATGGCCTCCTTTTTCCTGTGACTCCTCGGGCTCATTACTTCTTCTGGGTCTGGCCTTCCCCTTCGACCAAAGCAGGAGTCAGATTAGATTACACCCAGGATGCTCTTCTACTTTACACCCAGGACCTTTCCACCTGGGAAAGCTCTGCAAAAAGACCTTGCTTATTTGATGAGCTTCCTATTCAAACTTTTCAACAATTGATTTTTTGAATCACTTTTTTTGGGCAAAAAATAAACCATCCTTCCTAAGCATCAATAAAAATATCTCAGAGACTTCCTGACTACATCTTTGCCATCCCGTTGGGGTGGCGATTGTTGGGAGAGAAAGCAGAATGTTCAGTGGATCATGTCAGAAGATCTTAATTTTGCGTATTCCCTCTGTACAATTCTAAGTAAATTATGTGACCTTTAAGGTTTGATTTTTCTCCTCGCAAGCTGAAGAAATATTGCTTTTCTTGGCCTGTTTCAGAGTAAGTTTTGAGGGATCTAAAAAGGATGATGTGTATAAAAGAGTTTGCCGCTGACGGGCGCATAAGTAACAGCAGTTGTCTCTGTCTGTGTCTCTGCAGTCCACCCACTATGGGGCCACCAGCAGGCTGTTAGGCGTCCCAGATTCGATCACACCATTCCTGGTTCCTCGCCATCTTCAGGGGCCTTCTTCCTTGTCAACTCCAGCCTCAGCACCCACCATCCTCCTCCGCCCAACCAGAAGTCTGCTCCAGCCACGCAGCCCACGCGGAGTCTCCTCTGTCATCCTCTCGCGCACTTCAGAGACTGGTGGACTTTTCCCTCAGCCTGGAATATCCTTTCCCACTTTTTCCATTGGTTAAATTCTTCTGTTCCTTTAAGTGGCATAGTTTGTAAAAAGACCTACAGCATGATCTTTTTATTTAAACAACAACAACAAGACATTACGAACACAACTGAAGTCTGCTGGTCCCTGTCACCAGTACCATAGCCTTCCCTCCCCAGAAGTAAACACTCAGCTCAACTTGGCGATAATCAGTCCTGTGAGTGGTTTTCGTAAATTCTAAAACATGTATGTTGCCGGAAAGCATACTGTGCTGTTGACCATGTTTTAAAATTTGTGTGTGTGTGTGTATATATTATATCATGTGCATTTATTTTTGCATTTAACTTCTCCATCCCTCCCTCTTTCTTTCTTTGTCTTTCTTTCTCTTCTTTCTTCCTTCCTTTCTTTCTTTCTTTCTTTCTTTCTTTCTTTCTTTCTTTCTTTCTTTCTTTCTTTCTTTTTCTTTCTCTCTTTCTCTCTTTCTCTCTTTCTTTCCTTCCTTTCTTCCTTTCTCTTTTTCTCTCTGTTTCTTTATTTCTTTCCTTCTTTTCTGAATATAAGGCCAGAATCTCTTTACTAAAATTCTGACATCCAAAAGGTTAGAAAACCAAATTTCTTTTGACAGCAAAATTTAACCTAACCTGAACGCATTAGGTGGCAAAACTTTCCCTTTATTGAAGTGAGGCTATTCTTGGCCTTCACTGACCACTTAGGTAAATCTCCATGTTTTTTTCAGTAGAAATATTACTATGTTTTGTTTTGTTGCATTGGTCCAGCTTCCAAGGGGGTGTTACCAAGATAGAGATACATGCCTCTCTGAAATAAAAAAAATGAATTCTGAAACACATCTGGCCTCCAAGCGTTTTGGAAAAGGAATTTGGACTGGGATGTTTTTGAAATCAACCCATGTTGACTCAAAAACTTTAGTGCATTAATTTTAACAGCTTAACAGCTTGATAATATAACATTGTATAGTGTAGCCCAATTTACTTATTCAGTCTCTGGTTGATGGACATTTCAAACAGCACTGCAGTATGATTCTGGTACATGAATCCTTGTGCAATGAATAGGAATTTTCTGAAAGCAGAAGTGCTGATGCATGGGGCAGATGCTTTTCTCATTTTATTAGCTATCACCAGATTCCTCTCCAAAATGTGTGTGTACCAACATGGACTTGAACTCTTAGGGCGTGAAAAACTCCTTTGCTCCACATCCTGACAACACTTGTGATAGGTGATGTGGGAATCGGTCAACATTTGTGTATTCTGTGTGTGCTCTCAGTGAACATTTCAGCTACAGTTTTTTAGGGGGCAGGGTTCTGTATATTTTATTACTTAACACTTAGTATTTATGCTGCTTGAATATTCCAGATTTTTATTATTTTGTTTCTGAGATACCAGTTACTGAGGGGTATATTAATATCTACCACTATGACGGTGGATTCTTCAGCTTTTTTTTTTTTTCAATTCTGTCATTTCTTTTAGAAAATTTGAAGACATATAATTGGATATATTGAAGTTCTGAATTGCAATAATTTCTTGATGCATTTTTCTTCTCTGTAATAATTGGGAGCTTCAATTATTTCCCTCGACATTAAAATTATACCAGCTTTATTTTGGTTAGTTTTTGCCTGATGTATATTTCCTCAAACTTTTACTTCCAAATTTAATGAATAATTGTGTGTCTCTCTCTTCCTTTCTTCCTCTCTTTCTCTTACCCGATCTGACAATTTATCTTTTTATCTGACAAGTTAAGTCCATGTACACTTATTCTCACTACTGATATATTTGGATTTAGTTATAATTTTTCATTTTATATATTTTATTTATCATGTTTTTCCATTTTTTTCTGTTTTTCTATGGGGTTGATGAAATATTTTTAATTTTTCCCTTGATGAAATTAACTTAATCATTACATTACCATGTTTATACAGTTACCTGTGCAATTTTATCTTTCATATTTGATTTAAACGAAACAATATCTCTCTTTTCTCTGGAACAGAAAAATAACCCTCACTGTAAGTATTACTGTTCGAAATTGTAGTACCCCATAGTTTCTGGATTTGTGCGTGTGTATGTGTGTATGATTCTTTCTGACATACATCGTTTTTCGTTGTTTTTTCAGCAAGGTTTTTTTTTTTTCTGGTAAATTCTTATTTGTCTTAAAATGCCATTATTAAACCTTCACACATGAGTGACAGGTTAGTTGTTTAGGGAATCCTTGGTGGACTCTTATTTTCTCCAGCACTGAAGATATAACTACCTGTTTTCCTGGCCTGACTCAATGAACGCTGGCTGTCGTACTGGTGACATAAGTCGCGTGATGTCTGCTCTCCAAGTCACCAGTGCTCTTTGTCTCATTTGAATCTGCTAGTTAACTCAAACTTTGAGTTTCTAATTTTATAATTTTTTTACTTGCATTAGGTTATTAAGTATGAAATGTCCAATTTCTTTAAGTACTGTTTGGCAGTTGATATCTCTGACATTTCACTTTGACACGTCTTGTGTTATTTTTATTGTGAAGGTACATTCTCACTCTTTCAAATGTACAATTTGGCTTCTGATTACCTTTAAAATTTTTTCTTAGAGCAATTTTTGTGAAAACATAGAAAAGTCAAAAATTTGGGGATTATTTTGGACTATGAGTTCCATTGCGGAACCAATGCAGCACAGATAGCTTGAAATATCAACAAAGCATTTGGGAAGGATGTGGCTAATGAACGCACAGTGCATTGATGGTTTGAGAAGTTCAATTCTGGTAATTTTAATCTTGGAAATGAGCCATGTGAGCAACCTGAGACCTAGGTGGATAATGATGAGCCGAAAACTGCAGTGGGAGCGAATCCATCTCAACCTATGCGTGAATTAGCAGCAAGATTTGATGTTGCTATTCCAACAGTATTAGACCACTTGAAACAAATGGGCAAGGTAAAGAAGATGGATAGATGGGTACTGCACAAATTAAACCAGTGTCAGAAGAGAAATCATCTCAAAGCTTGCCTTTCTTTGCTGTCATGACATAAAGACGAACCATTTCTGCACTGTGTTTTTACATGTGATGAAAAATGGATTCTTTTTGACAATCACAAGCATTTGGTACAATGGTTGGCTAAAGATGAAGTGTGAAACACAGTCCAAAACTGAATATTTATCAAAAACAGCTAATGGTGTCTGTTTGGTGGTCCAGTGCTGGTATTATCCACTGTGGCTTCATGAAACCTGGTCAGTTACAGTGGATGTCTACTGCAACCAACTGGACAAGATGATGAGGGGCTTGCAATTAAGCAGCACAGATTGGTCAACAGAGACAGGCCGATCTTCTTGTAAGATTGACTCTCAACCATGTGTCACACAAACTACGCTGCTCAAACTGCAGCAGCTGGACTGGGAACCTCTCTGTCATCCACCATATTCACCAGAACTTACACCAACTGACTACCACTTCTTCCAGGCTTTGGACCACTTCTTGCAAGGAAAAATATTCAATTCTCAACGAGCTGTGGAAAACACCTTTCACGATTTCATTGCCACTCATTCTCCAGGTTTCTTCGCTGCTGGCATAAACAAGCTACTGTTAAGATGGCAAAACTGTGTCAATAGTTTAGGTGCATACTTTGATTAATTATACTGCTTCTTGTTTGAGATACAATAAACTACACTTTTGATTCAAAATTGGACATTTCATATTTAATGAACTTATACTTTGTATCTGGTCTCTTGTTACATTTTCTAGTTTTTTTTTCAGATTGTCTAGTTCTTTTTACTTTTGAATCATTAGCTTTATCACTTTATCACCTACTTTTTGGTGCTTATTAAATTAGTTTTTACTTAACCTCTTGATCTTTCATCTGTCCTTTCACAAAGACGTCACTTCCCAATGACATCAAAATAATTAGTCACTTGTTTGATCTCACATTATACATACACAACACTCTCAGAATTTTATACTATTTTACACTATCACCAACAATATAATTACTAGTGGTTTAAAATTTTACTTATAGGAATATTTAACCTTTGACCTCTCTATTTTAAAGTTGTTATATGTATTATATCTGTATACTTGAAACAATATCCAGGAAATGTCATAAATTTTGCTTTAAACATTCATTCATGTTTTAAAGAATTCAAATGGATAAATACACTGTATTAGATATAATCAAATAGTTACCATTTCTGTTGTTGCTTCTTCATTTCTGCAGATCCAAATTTTCCTCTGATGCCATAATTCTTCATATGAACAACTTTTAGCAGTTTTGTAAAAGCATATACACAGGTGACAAATTCTCTTAATTTACTTTTATATGAGAATGTTTCTGTTTTGCCTTTATTACTGATGAGTATTTTTGTTAGATATAGAATTTTAGGTAGACAGTTCTTTTTCTTCAGCAATTTAAAAATGTCATTCTGTTATTTTTTGGTTTCCATGGTTTCTGTCAAAAATTCATATTCGTTTAAATTATTTTTCCTTCATATATAGTTATTAGTTTTCTCTAGCTACTTTGAAGACTTTAAAAAATATCTCAGTCTTCAGAAGTTTTAACACAATTATTTCTGAATTTTTTTAAAAAGTTTATCATATTTAATTTTAATAAACTTCCTGAATCTGTAAATGTATGTCTTACAAAATTTGCAAAAATTTTACCAATTATTTCTTCAATGTTTCTTTCATACCTACTTATTTATCTTCCTCTTCTGAAATTGCAGTGACATCAAGTTAGACTTTTAAAAACTTTCCCAGGGGTCCCTGAGTCATTTTTAAAAGAATGGTTTTTTAAAATATTTTTTATCCGTATTTAGATTGTATAATTTAAATTCTAAAAATGTCCATTTTTTAAAAGTTTCTATTTCTGTGATGAGAATTTTTTCATTTTGACATTTATTTCAAGAGTGTTAACCTTTCCTTCACACATGATTGTTGTAATAGCTTCTTTAAAGGCTTTGTCTGGTAATTTCGACATCTGCTTAATATTGGGATTGGCATCTGATGATTTTCTTAGCCCTTAGCATTGGTTAGCTTTTCCTGTTGTGTGTGTGTGTGTGTTTGTATATAAAGTCATTTTGAATTGTATCCTGGATATTTTGAATATTGTTTTGTGGAGACTCTGGATTCTGTTAAAACCTTCTGGCAAATATTGATTTTTGTTTTGTTTTAACAGGCAATCAACCTAGTTAGGCTGAGACTACAAGTTTTATTTCACTCCTGTGGCTGGTGGTTTTAATGTCAGTTTAGTTTTCAAAGTCTTTGCTACGCTGCTGTTTGCATCTGCCTGCACATGCACCATCTAGGGCTTAGTCTGGGATTTAGTCTATGTTTTATTTCACATTCCAGTCCCTGAAGCCTTTGCTCTGCTCTTCTGGCTCTGTTACATCCATACACAGCCCAGGAGCAAGTCTTAGACTTGTGCAAGTTCATGCACAGAAAATGAGGAAGCCCCTTCTTCCACCTCTCCTCTCTAGATTTTCCTTGACACTAGTTTCCTGAAGTCATTTTTCCAGTCTGTCTGGATGGAAAGACAACTTTCTTTCTGGATTTTAGCCCCTTTGACTGTTGCGTGATTCCATGAGACTGGGGCTACCTTTAGGGAAAAATGGTGGGGAAAAAGAGAGAGAAAAAAAATCAGAGATTCTCTCTACACTCTCCAAACAAAATGGGCCCTTTTATCAGCCCCTTAACAGTGAGGAGGATCTTCTCTCGGGGCTCTAGGTACCTGTGGTGCTGCCGCAGTAGCAATAGCAGGACAGTTCTGCTACGAGGGGCTGCCCTAAAAACGTGGCTAGGAGAGAAAAGAAAAAAAAAGTGGGAGGGAAAACCTACCTCGTACTCTGCATGCCGCCTTCACCTTCCCAGTCCTGTGGCTGGGAATGGAGGTTTGCCTAGGAGTTTTTCTCTCCATGCCCACGTTTGGCAATTGGACCTGTCCTTGAATCAAAGCTGAGAGACAGCAAAGAAAAGAAAACAAACAAAAACATCCTGCAAATACCATTCCTGAAGTATAAAGTTATTCACGTTTTTACTGCAGTTTATAACGTCCTTCTTATTTAGTTGTCAGAATCCTCAGGTCGTTTCGCTTCGGGTTCTGTTCAAAGATTTTAGTCATAAGCAGACTGTAGTTGATTTTCTTCCATCTCGTCAACACTGGGAATTTCTATTTTTTAAAAATTTATATGTTGTGGTTAGGAATTGCTTTGAAAAGATTTCATGTAATTTTGCTTTTAAGTCTGTAAAGTACCTATATGGCTCCCAAGTGTGTATATGGCTCCCAAGTGTGTATATGGCTCCCAAGTGCGTATATGGCTCCCAAGTGTGTATATGGCTCCCAAGTGTGTATATGGCTCCCAAGTAAAAACTGCAGAACAGAGTTGGATGGGTTGAATCCTGTCTCCTACATTCATATGTTGAAGCCCTAACCCCCAGTACCTCAGAATGTGACCGTCGTTGGAGACGGGACCTCTCAAACTCATTAGATTAGATGACTAGATTAAAATGAGGCCATTGGGGTGGACCCCAATCCACTCTGATTGGTGTCCTTATGCGGACAGGAAACTTGCACACACAGCAACCCTGGGGCCGTGTAGGCTCAGAGAGAAGACCGCGCGAGGAGGCAGCAAGTGGACGGCCACGTGTAAGCCAAGGAGAGAGGCTTTAGGAGAAACCAAACCTGCTGACACTGTGACCTTGGACTTCTGGCTTCCAGAACTGTGGGACAATTAAATTTCTGTTGTTTAGAGCCCCTAGTCTGTGGCACTCTCTCACTGCAGCCCTAGCAAACTAAGGCAAGAAAGATTGAGCTCTGTTTTCCCTTCCTGCCCATTTCCCATTGGTTTAGTCTTTACTATTTACCTTTCTATGTGCCGTTATCTTCTGCAGCGTTCCTCTTTTCTCGACATGCGACAACCCCTTAAGTTGGTATTTTTGTGTCTGTGTTTTATAGATAAAGAAACTATGGCAGCTGGTGAGCAGGAGAGCCGATGCTACAGACTGGACGTTTGTGTCTCCCTAAAATCCACACGCTGAAATTCTGACCCCCAAGGTAATGGTATTAGGAGGTGGGGCCTTTGGCAGGTCATTAGGTCATGAGGGCAGAACCCTTGTCAATGGGATCAGTGCCTGTACCCAGAAGGCCCCAGAAAGCTTTCTGACCCTTCCACCCTATGAGGACGCAGAGGGAAGGCACCATCTATCTACCAGAAATTGAGCCATCCCCGGTCACTGAATGTGTTGGCTCCTTAATCTTGGTCTTCCCAGACTCCAGCACTGTGAGAGATAAGTCTCGCTTGTTAATGAGTCATCCAGTCTACGGTATTCTGTTACAGCAGCCCAAACAGACCAAGACAGCTGTCCTCCAACACTCAGCTGCACAGCCCGGATGCTTCCTGCTGCATTACGCTGCTAAGTTCAACCCCAGCACAAACCCGGAAAAGAGGATAAATGTGAGGGCACGAGATCCCCTCGGTTCTCATTTAACTGCAGCTCAAAAGCCAAAGAGTAATGAAAAAATGTCATTTTAATTCACCATTCTTTTTTCTTTAACTATTGTTCATGCAGTCAGGGCGGTACAGATCCCTTTCTGAAAAATTTTGACAAACTCCAAGCACCATTCAGAATCATGAAGGGCTCTCGGTAGGACCTTGTTACTCGAACGTTAATACAAAGCCATTTTGTTCACGACAATACGACTTGATTTTGTATGGCGCCCCATTCAAGTAGGGACCCCAGCGGAAATTCACGCATCCTGTTTTTAATCATATTGGAGTGATTTAATTTTAAACACGCAGCTACTCTTGCCTAATGCAATCTGCATTTGAAGAAAGGCTCCTTCTTGACAACTGAGTGAGAGGGTGACAAGGTTTTTATTCTGACTCTGCCTCAATAGGCCACATTTTGCCTCTGATGAGGGTAAATAAATACTACCTGGGAGGGTGACTGATGGTTGAAGTACGATTTTCCATTTTTCCCCCCTGTATGAGGTGCTTATGTGCTAAAATTATAGTATTGAATAACAAGAAAAACTACCCCAAAAGCCTTAATTTTTTCCCCTTTCCTTAAAAATAAAAATTCTGTTTACCCAGCTAAGATAGAAAGGCGGCTTGGTAAAGTGGCGCCCACGGGGCCTTGAGATGCTTGGTTTTCACTCCAGGCTCTGCCAACCAACTGACTGGCTTTGTGGCCTGGGCAAGGCCCTTCCCTTCCCTTGTATTTGGTTTCCACACCCTGGAGAAGCAGAACCACCTTTGAAGTATACACTCTCTGTTCTGTTTGTTAACACAGATTCCTGCTACACTCCTTCTTAGGCTTGGTCTTTGAGTACTTAAGAGACGTCACTGATCCATATCCTAAGTGGTTTGGAAAATACTCAAGGAGAAGCTTCTGTTTGAACAGCACTTTATTGAGTTACATGTGATGTTCGGGGCAGAGGGAGGCCATGCAATCAGATGGAAGGACAGGATTAACGCATAGCATTGACATTGATACCAGGAATCAAGAAGAGAGTTTCTTTACCCCAATAATCTGGTTTCATATCCAGGTGATCAACAACAACAACAAAAAAATCAATGAATAACAGTGAAGCAGCCTCTTCACAGGCAGAGTCTCTGTTAAATTGGAGCATGAACCATATGGATAGGAAGCAGCAGAGATCGCATTTGACCTTAGTTGGTCTGGCTCTAACATAAGCCTGCTTAGGCACAATGTTCCTCCTCCTGGGGACCTAAGGCAGAACCTCTCTGCCCAGATCTGCTTCCTTGGCATCCCTAGCACCACTGGGTCCATGCAGTGGCTCTGTGACATAGGATGGGAGAAGCAGAGGCCTCCTTCTGAATGCTACACCCCAAAACACTCATGGCAACTATCCCCAGAGGTGGGCAGTGAGTGTGCACAGATTGTCCGCAGTCTGGTTCACCTAATTCAGAGAACAAGGACAACTGCTTTTCTTTGTCCCACAGGGAATCTAGAACTCCTGTTTGACTATGTAGTTGGGCTTCTACTTCCCTACAATCCTAACTCTCTCCATCTCAGAATTCTATTGTCGTGGAGCAGGACACCAGATGACATGTCCCATGCACCTGTTTCTTTGAGTAAAGTTGCTCATCGGTTGCCTTAATTAACAGATAAACAAGAGAGGATGACTTTCTAGGGCTACTCGAGGCCATTGACCCCTCACCCAGTTCCCAGGCTGTCCTTGAGTCCTGGCCTAGATTCTGACCCTTGGATTAAGCAGCCACCTATGGCCCCATGGCCACACAGCTTGGCTCTTGTTTGCACAGGCTTTGACCTGTCTGTATGGTCTTTGGCTCCATCTCTATCCTGGCTCATTTAGCTCTGGCTGCTTTTAGCCCAATACCAATATTCCAAGCCAGGCTTAGCTTCTCAGAGCACAATCTGGCCACCGATCCACTTTTCTCTGTCTCTGATCCCTGGAGATACTGTTTTCTTAGTTAACACTCCTCTTCTATCTGTCTACTAAACTTCCAAGAATTGGCCTTAAATCCTTGATGGGGAAAATTAAGAATGTTGAGCTAACAGACTACCTTTAAGGAACAGTGTGGGTTTTTTCCCAACACCAACCGGGGTTCCAGAGATTTAATTCAGTTCTGACGCTAACTACCTAAAGTTTGCACAGACCCCACAGGTGAAGGGCCCAATCCCGCAAGGATGAGCCGAGAAGAATCCTAGTGCAGGTGGTGGCCCCAAGTGACCCACACTTCTGCATAGGGAACTACAAATTTAAGGGCTTCCATGACGCCCCTGATAATTTTGCTAGAATGACCCACAGAATTCAGGACAGTCTTTTACTTATGGTTACCGTCTTATTATAAAAGATATGGCTCAGAAGAACTAAATGGAAGGGACACAGGAGACAAGGTATTGTGGAGCCCAGCACGTGGCACAGACCCCCCTCCCAGCACACTGCACTGCTGTGTTTGCTCACCCAGAAGCTCCTGGAACCTCATCCTTTAGGGGATTTTGTGGAGGTTCAGTATGTGGGCATGACCAATTAACTCTTTTCCTTGGGAAGGGAGAGGGTGGGTTAAAAGTTCTAACCCTTTAACTGTAGCTTGGTCTTTTGGCCACCAGCCCTGAACTTGAAGCTATCTAGTGCTTCGCGCACCCACAGAGTCATCTCCTTGGCTTACAAAAGATGTTCTTATCACTCAGGAGATCCCAAGGGTTTTAAGGGCTCTGTATTAAAAACTAGGGACGAATACAAAATTTTTTATTATAACACAGAAATATAATAGAAAATTTGAACTCATGTTAAATTCAAGCTAATCAAGCTTCCCAAGAGAGATCTCTGTAATAGGGCAGGTGAGAAACCCTCTCCAATTTTCAGGACCCTGAGTCTGCAAGAACCGACAAGGAGCTTGGATGAAGGTCAGGTAGGTACAGAAGACCCACGACTTACAATGATGTTTGGGCCAAGGGAAGTTTCCCTTTGCCCTCAGAAGTTTTGCTGAAAAATCAACTCAAAATAAAGCAGATTAATGAAAGAAAAGGTTTATTAAATTTATTACTACTGTGAGCATAGGGAGAATCACAGAGCTATTGCCCAATATCCCAGTGGAGTACAGGTATCTGTGTACTCTATTTATTAGGGGAGAGGGAGATGGGGAAGTGTAGATGGTTTTAGGGGGCTAATAAATGATTCTTAATGAAATTCAAGGGGATCAAAGAACATAAAATAGTCTGGGACAAAGCCTGTTGGACTCACAGAACAGACAATGGTTTGCAAGAAAGTCTGTCCAGGTCTATTGACTGACTTTAGTCTTCCTTCCTGTGCTATGGGCTCAGTTGATGAAAACTCAGGGAAGGGACCAGAGGTAATTGTTTTATTTTATTTTGTTTTGCTTTGTGGTAGGTCAGATATAGAAACCTCAGCCTGTGCATCGGGAGAGGTAGAGATTTGAAAGACAGGAAGGTGGGTAGAAAAAACAATTATTTTCCTTGGTGGGTCTGTTGGGTCTTAATGTAGATAGAGGAAAAGTCTCTTCTAGCATCTGTTAATCTCTAAGGGCCTCTAATTCAAAATACTTACTATAGCAGACAGCCACATTTTGGGGTGAAGTTCCCTGTGCTTCTCCAATGGTATGATTTATGATTTTTATTTTTGACTTTATGATGGTGAGAAAGTGATCTGTATTCAGTAGACATTACTTTGAGTACCCATATAACCATTCTGTTTTTCACTTTCAACGCAGTAGTCAACAAGTTACATGTGCTACTCAACACTTTACCAGAAGATAGGCTTTGTGTTAAATAATTGTGCCCAACTGTAGGCTAACGTGAATGTTCTGAGCACATTTAAGGTAGGCTAGGCTAAGCTATGATGTTCAGTAGGTGAGGTGCATTAAATTCATTTTGATGTGTCATATTTTCAATTTTTAATAGGTTTATTACGACATAATCCTGTTGTAAGTCAAGAAGCATCTGTAGTGTTGGAAACAGAGAGGCTGCCAGTCACCAGGACTTCCCGAGTGCCCGTGAAAGCTGTATGTTTACACCTGGAACAAGTTAGAGCACCTATCCCCCAGCCATGAGGTTCTGGTGTGGAAGGTGTGTCATAGTGACGCTGGACGTTCAGGTTGCCCCGGGACGCTCCTTCCAGCAGCAGTGCAAGGTGTCTCCGAAGGAAAGGGCAGGGTGAGAGGAACAAGAGCAACAGCAAAGCACCAGGAGCTGGGGAAGGAAGTGCTCAATTCACTTACGGGACAAGCGTTCTCATTCTGAGGGACTCAGAAGTCCAGGACATGGCTTTCAGTTCCCTCTTCCAGAGAGGCCAAGCAAACCGCAGGATGGCCATGTGAGTGTTATGTCCCCTGAGGAAAATTGCCAGCCTCAGAGCCACCACTGAGGAGAGGAGGGTGCCTTCTCCACCATCTCCCCTCGTCTCCTCTCTCCCTGTTCTCACTTTATTGCAACCACACTGGCTGTTCGCACATTACTGTAACCACATTGGCCTGTGGGACATTTCTCCAATAAACCAAGCGCATTCCAGACTCAGGACATTCATACCAGACGTTCTCTTTGCCTGGGACACTCTGATTCCAGTATTCGAGTGGTGCACTCCACACAACATCGAGATCCTGACTGGTGCTCAGTGGTGCTCCCTGCCCACCAAATATCATGTACACCCTCCTCCACGCAAAGTATCACCTCTACCCTCCCACCCTGGGCTTCACTGTTCTTATTACAACCTGACTTTTGTCTGTTTGTCCCCACCTCCCTCATTTCAAAGTAAGGTTTACGTGGAAAGCCATATCGTTATTTAGCTTAGGACCTAAATTTGGAGCAGTATCTAGTGGGGGGTAAGTGTGCAACTCTCTGATGGATGACAGTTGTCTGGGTGAATGTCGATGGGTTGTGTCCTGTGCTGTGTGACCCAGGAACTCTAGGCAAAGGTGACTGGACTCAAGAAGGAACAGAGGCTTGCAGCCAGCATTCTCTAGAGTGACTGGTGGCCTAAGAGCTTTGCTTGCCTGGGATCATGTACCCCTCAGATCCTTTCAATTTTGGGGTTAGAGTTGGGAGAGGCTGAGACAGAGGCAGTTGGTACAGGAAGTATTTGCAGGAAGGAAATGGCCAGGTCCCGTCCGAGTATGGGTTTACACTGAGGGCAGGAAGAGAATGCTCAGTGTTGGGGAAGCTTTGGATCCTGAGACCCGACTATATCATGGTTCCTCCTTTTTTCCACTATTTTTGAAATTATCTAGAGGCTGGACAAGTGAATGAGAATCCAGTTTGCTTTTGTGCATGTGTATTCTGACACTAAACCCTCCAGGCCTTCAGAGAGTTGAGAGGATCTCTTGTTTCTTGGAAGCCAAGAAATCCTAACAACTTCTTCATGCTTCCTGTCAGTTTCCAGGCCTGGCAATACCAAGTTGGGTTATGGAGAAGAAGAGGAAAAAGTGAACAAAGAAAAGAGTAAGGCAGAGTAAAGTAGAGGAAGGAGATTAATGAACATCTTTTGAGGACTTAGCCTATACCATTCATTGTGTGGGTGTTAATTATCATATTTGATTTTTACCTTTCATGGTTAGGACATATTTAGAAACAAAAACAAAAACAATAAAAAACAACTCTCCAAACTGACTTAAAGAATAAGAAAAATTATCTCATGTGATAGGAAGGCCAGGTCTACAGTGGGCATAGGACATGATCATGCATGAAGCTCCATCCAGCTCCTTTTATTTTGCCTCCTTTAGATGTGACAGCCTCCCCCTCAGGGCGGCTTTCCATGTAGTCACACGATGGATTCTAGAAGCTCCGAGGCAGCACAGTTCCAGTGCAGCAGAGTGAGGAGGTTTCTCCCTCCAGTCGCAGCCAACCTGCAACTGGCCCCAAGCTCTGACGGTTGCAGGCTTGGCTTCCTGGACTTCTCGCTCTGCGGAGGGATGGGATGGCCATTACGGGCTTCCACCATTCAAGTCTCATTCTTGGATCTGGGGATCTTGTCCGGCCCTCCGAGTCACAGGAGTTGCACAAGGGAGATTTGGACAATTGAATCCAAGATAGATTCTTCCAGGAGGAAGCAAGCAAGAAACAGGTATATCATTACCATTTCACGGATGAGAAAACCAATACTCAGTGAGATTAAATATTCTGTTCGCACCACAAAAATTGACCACACAACTAAGTGGCATGTTGAAATTTGTACCCGGTCTATTCCAAAGTCTGTATTTATCACATAAGGGATGGAGAAAGGAAGTGGGAGAGATAAGAAAGCGGATGGAATAAAAGAGGGAAAAATAGGAAAGAAAAGACAAGCAAGAAGTAAGGAAATCACAAGCTGCTTCCCCCACCGGCCTAACACGCTAGGGCCAAGTTGAGAACGACTGTCACCATGTGGTTTTCCAGTTCATTGCTCCTTGGCATCAGCAAGGTCTCATTTGCGAGAGGAAAACA
>CAUYSK010018137.1:0-49685 GCA_963575035.1 Avahi laniger
CTGTAGTCCCAGCTACTCGGGAGGCTGAGGCAGGAGGATCGCTTAAGCCCTGGAGTTTGAGGTTGCTGTGAGCTAGGCTAACACCACGGCACTCACTCTAGCCAGGGCAAAAGAGTGAGACTCTTTATCAAAAAAAAAAAAAAAATTAAAAAAAAAAAAAGACATACCTTGTCTGATCATCACAACACATTTTTCATTTTTGTGAATTTTGGGGAGAATCTTTGCCCAGGGACAAGTAAAAAGTTTCACAGAACTGCAATCATAGCCTGCTTAAATTTTATATTCCAGTTTTTTCTTAGCATTATATCATTTTCCATTTTCCTTTATAGTCATCATATTAAATTTTAATGGATGTGTAAAAGTGCTTCAAATTGATTTTCCTGAGCTTTTATCAAGCTGTTGGGTATTAGTCTATTTCCTGTTTCTCATTATTATATAGTACGTATGTTTCTGTAAGCATATCCCCGATACAGCCATTCTCTTCTGTTGATTTATTTCCTTAGATAAGTTTCCAAGAATGGGATCATTGGGTTGAGGGTTATGAATAGTTTTATTGTTTTTAACATCCATTGCCTAGTGCCTTCCACCAGCAGTGTATGGAGACTGCCAGTTTCAACCCTGAGATAAGAGGCAGAATTGATAGTCTCAGTAGCAATGAGTATTTTATTTTTTAAAACTCTTGCTGATTTCATTAAGAGTCAAAATGATACCTCAAGGCCATTTTCTTGTTTTTGCATTTTTTGATTATTAATCCTTTAAAATAGATTGCCACCTGATTTAGTACCCTCTTTTATGTTTTCTTTCTACCCTTGTTTTTATTATGCAATTAATAAACATTTCTTTAGCATCTACTTTGTACCAGACCCTGTACTGTGTGTTTTGCATATAGATGTGAAGTGAAAGGTAAGGATTTTATCGTCTATTGGGGGAGAAATTTGAGCAAATAGACAATTTCGGCTTCATATGATAAGGACTTTGATAGGCGTCCACAGACAATAAGAACATAGAGACATAGAGGGCAGGGAAGAGCAAACAAACAAACTTTTTGAATGGAATGGCTGTTGAGATATTTTGAAAGATATATAGATTCTGTATGTACATATGTATGCGTGTACTTACGCAGTTACGTTTGTGTGTGTGTGTGTGTGTGTGTGTGTGTGTGTGTATCAGAACAAAAATCTGGAGATGTATCGTATTTGATCATTATCGTGGGATGATGAGGGGAACACATGCCCAAAGATAGGAGCACTGACAGGTAAGGAGATGGACAATGACAGAGCAGCCCAGTAAAGAGGAATGAAAGGAAAACGCAGTCGTGCGGGAGGAAAATCAGAATAGCAGTGAGAGGAGGGAATTTAAAGAATCAAGGAGAGCCAGAGTGGTGGTTTGCACCTGTAATCCCAGCAATTCAGGAGGTGGAGGTGGAAGGGTCACTCAAGGCCAGGAGTTCGAGACCAGCCTGAGCAATAGAGCAAGACTCTGTCTCTACAAAAATAAAATAAAAACTTAGCCAGGCATGGTGGTATGCACCTATAGTCCCAACTACTCAGGAGGCTGAGGCAAGAGGATTGCTTGTGCCCAGGAGTTCGAGGTTACAGTGAGTTACGATTGTGCTACTGCACTCCAGCCTGGGCAATGTAGCAAGACCCCATCTCTTTTAAAAAAAAAAAAAAGCAGCAGCAAGGAACGGAAACCTCTACCGGCTGATTGTCAGGGGAAGCATCTGTTGAATTTGGCTCCTGGGAGGTGACTGGTAACCTGACAGAAGCAGTCACTGTGCCTTTTAAAAATAAAGCGAGCCCTGATAGCATTTTACCTTTTAATGCCATTCAGAGTGTAAACATCCTGACCCTACCTGGGAATTAGCTTACTAGAGAAGGATCCTAAGTTTTAGAGTCAAATAGACCCCGGTTCAGATCATGTCTTTGCAACTTACTAGCTGTGAGACCTTGGGCAAGAATTCTTAATGCCTTTACAATCTTTACAGTGTCTTTACCTTTTACCCTCTTCACCTTGACGGTATTTCGCAAAGCTGTTAGAATTAAGTGAACTGATGTCTGTAAAGTGCTTAATGCAATGCCTGGCACATAATAGGTCCTTTGCCAATAGTAGTTGCTTTAAGATTATTACCTTAAATATAATAGTGATTATTTTAAAACATACCCTATACGGGCTCTATTCTTCTAGTCATAAGTAGTCTCAGAGAGGTAGGAGAGTGAAGCAGTTAACAGCTGGATTAGAATGCCACTTATTTGGTTCTGGGCCTTGAGGAAGTTACTTTATCTCTCTGGGTCTCAGTTTCCTCATCTGTGAAATGGAGACAATAATAGCACCCACCGCATAGATGTATTTTGAGGATTAAAACACTTAAAAATGGTGCCTGCTGCATAGTAAGTGCTATATCGACGATAGCTTTGATGATGGTGATGGTGATGGTGACGACAATGACAGCTACCCCTTTGGACAAAGTAATTTTACTCCATTTTAAGAATATAAGTAATTCTGTGACTTTTGACTTTTTTACTCTCTCCCTTGTCCATACTTCATTAATTTATTAAATTACAGGGTCTTAAAATTCTTTTTTTTCCTTTTGAGTTTCCTTTGCATTTCTCTATTATGTCTTTTGTTTCAGTAATTTCATCAGCTATTAGATTCATCAAGATCAATATTTACGACTTTTTTTTTTCTCATGGCTCTTTTTAATCAGCAACTGTCCTCTCCTGAATCGATGATCTTGCTTACTTATTGCCAAATGGAAGATTAAATTCCATGGTCGCCCAAACCCTGTTGAACATCAATATCTTCCCATTAGGAGAGTTCCCTTTTTCTTGTGTCCCTGGTATTGGGGGCAACAGTCTCTGATTTTTGTAGAAATAGTATTGCAGAAGCATCTTGGAGTACACACAGCTGTTTAAATTTTTCGTAGATTTCACCCTCTCCCAGGGTTTCCAGCCTTTATATTCCCATTCTCCTGTTTCCTCTCTTAGACTCATTTTTTTTCTGTGGGAAAGACTAAATCTATACTAATTTTCACCTGTCTGAAAGTGATCTGGTTTTAGACTCAAAATGCTTTTGTTTACCTTAAACAGATATACCTTCTTGTGTTTTTCTGCCTACAAATATAATGTAGAACACAGCATTTCCAGGCTCTGCTCCACAGATTTTTTGTATTTGGCTTTGGCATTAAGTTCTGGAAAATTTTCTGTCTTTCCTTTGCTGTTCTCCCCTTAGAGATTCCCATTGCTGGCAGGTTACATCTCCATGCTCTGTTTTATGTGTCTGACATCTTCTCTCACCTTCTCTTCAACTCGCCGTAATATTTCTGATTCACTAACCCAATTTCCTGCAGTGTTCATTTTAATGTTTACCGTACACAGTGATGATGTGATTTCTTCTGTCATGGAGTGAGTGCATCCTGGTCTGTTCTTGTTTCTTAACGGGAATATTTCTATCTCCTTAAGAATGAATAACAGCTGTTTCCTGAAAATTTTTTGCATGATGTGCAAAGTTTATTTCAGGGGGGTTATAATTGCTTATAAGATCATCCTAGTTTTTTATTTTTCATTTGGGCTACATAACTTTCTCGTTAGGGCCAGATTTTTTTCTCCCTATTTTCTTATACTTCCTTTCCAATTTTTGGAGTGTTTACCATGTGGAAATGGACTTTAAATTCCATTTCCACCCATTTGCAGGGTCAAAAGCAGGTCAATCAAAGGTGATCTCTTTTTTCTCCACTGCCCTACCCTTTCAGGAATCAGCGGTGCACAGACCATTTTAGGGGACATTTTTGTCTTGTCCCAGCCATGTGGTTACTGCCAGTGTTTAACTCCTGAAGCAGGTTGAAGGAGCTTTAAATTTTTTGCCCTCAACGTGGTAGTTTAAAGGTAAAAATTTTCTTCTGAATTTTCTCAATTCTTATTCTTTGTGGCCACATATTTTTGATTGATTGATGTAACTCTTCAGACAATTTCGTGTAGATTTTTTTTTTTTAATATAGGGAGAGAAAGCTCTCCCTTCCCGTTCTAACTTTCCCCAGAAACCCAGAATATAGCATATAATAATGATGAAGTTTATATTCAGCAAGGCGTGGTGGCCAAGCCTGGGGTCAGAGGGAAACGGCTGCAGGTCCTGATCACACTGAAGTGCCTGGGTGCCCTTGGGCAATTTAAAAAATATTTCTGAGTCTCAATTTTTTTAACTGTAAAACAGTAAAAATAATGCCTATCTTACAAGATTGTTGTGAGATTCGATAGAGAAAGCACCTAACAAGTTGCCTGGCACGTGGCAGATTCCTAATAAATGACTGCTGCTGTTAGTAGTATCGTTAAGTTCGGGTGGCAAGAAAGCAAAGTCGGTTCTAGGGTTATGTAGATGTGAGCCAAAGGTTGGGAGAGCTACAACTCCAATTTCACAGGTATAGTTTTTATTACAGGAAAAAAAAAAACACAACATCAGACCAAGAATCAGAAAAAAAACAAGGCTCTGCTAGTATCTCTCTGTGTGGTCTGGGTCCGTTCAGTTCACTTTTGAGGCTCAGTGTCTTCTCTATAAAATAAAGAGATCGTGCCACATTGGTGACTTGCCCCTTTCGCCTTGTCTGGGTCTGTATGCTTCTTACCGCTATCCTGGGTATTAAAGTTGTCTTTTGTTTTTATTTTTGTTTCTTAATACATAGCTGATGATGTTGCTTCCCCTCAGAAAGCCTTTCCTACAGGGGCTTCCTGCTGCTCGTGGGTTATAGCCTGAGCAGCAGTGACCTCTCCCTGCCTCTGGGCTCTGCTCTCTCCCTTCTCTCTGGCTCAAGCTTTAGACAAGCTCCTTCCCAGGAGAGCCTGCGCCCCTGCAGTTCCCTCCCACCGTCCCCTCTTCCCCGACAACAGGTGTCATTAGAGCCCTGCAACCCTCTACTGCTCCTTTGTAACCCTTATCATAATTGTAATTAAAGCCTTGTTTGCTCTAGGCCACTTCTAATTGTTAATAGCTGCTTCCTAGTAGCTAGCCTACTGCCCTAGCGGGTTATCATGCTAAATAAATATTTGTGAGATGAATGAATGAAGGTAATCTTTAACATAATACTAAAGAGGCCACCATCTTCATTTTTAATGCTTCCTGTAGATCCAAAACTTAGGCAGGTTGGATATTGAGAGATAATACTTCTTAAACAATTTCAAAAATAAATGTTCCAACAGGATTTTTTTTTTTTAGATGTTAGTTCTTTCACACAAGAAAAAAGTCAAATTACATTATATCGCAGTCCTCATTTCAAGTGACCAGTTCTGTTATACACTGTCAAATTACAAGTGTCCCCAACTCTGGGACCTCCCTCAGCACAATGCCCCATACAGCCCCCTTCAGGAAAGTGAGTGAGTGACAGTCGGCCCCACAGGAGACCCTGGCCAGGGGTAGGGGTGGGCAGGGTGTCAGGTGGGGCGTTTCCTTCCTTTTCTGGTGCACATCTCTGCCTTGGAGGTGCCTCTGTTTGTCTGCCATATCCGGACTTGTTCTGCATCCATGATTCTCACACCGGTGGGGACTGAAGTTGGTTGGCAGAGAGAGCGAAGCCACTGGAGTGGTTCCGAGTGCGTCCGCCAGAGAGCAGGGTGGGCTCCGTCCTGGGGAGCATTTGCCAGGACAGTCCTGAGTCTCGGGGTTTTCTTTGCATCTCGAATCCCGGCTGCTTGCCTGGCCCACGGTACTCACTCCGAAGCGTTTCTTTCTTTCCCTTCTGTGATGACAATGCCTGTCATCCACTCGTCACTGCGCAGTTTATAGAGCACTTTCAGGGCCTCAAGCTCACTGGAACCTCACACGCTGCGAGCTGGGTACTTTGGACGTTCGCATCTCTGTTTAAACAAATTTAGAAAGGGAAAAGAGAAGCTCAGAGGGACGTTCCTTGCCAGCTATCACCTGAGATTTACTTTGGAATGAGGTGGGATTTAGATTTTCATTTTATAAATGGAAATTGCCCAGAGTTAAGGAGACAGAAAGTGGTAGAGCTGAGACTCCAATCCCGATCTTCTGAGTCCCGCTGTGAAGACATCAGTTGGCTCTCATCTGGCTTTTCTGCACTGTAAGTGTTTTTGACCCTTGACGCAGTTATAAATCATGATTTCCTTTACAGGTTTAGTTGTGTGTGTTTGTTTGCTTTCGATTTACACTATGTACTTTAGGATTCTCTCTTTTTCCTTCTATTCCCACGGTCATTCAGCAAGCACATAGCGAACATCTTCCATGTGCCAATACCTGGCCCGGATGTTAGGAATAACATTAGGACATGAGCCCTCCATTTGAGGTGCTCACAACGTAGACAGGGGCATGGCTGCGTGAATAACTAAAATACGGCTGAACAGGCAATTCTGTAGAAGTGGGAGAGCGTAGTCCAAGGTCGCTGTAACGAACAGGAGCAATAATAGGAGCCGTGGATCTGGAGACGCAGGACGGGGAGACTTGAGGTCTTAGGATGTCAGGCATTCTCAGGGCAACAGGGAGCCCTTGATAATATTCAAAACAAGTGTGTGACATCAGATTTGAAACAGCTGGCATTGAGGATTTCGAGAGCTCGAAGTCAGCGAAGCAGAGAACGGCAGTCTGTTTCAGGAAAGCGGGCGCCGTTCACACCGGCTGTGATTTCTGCGAGTGGTAAGAAGCACTCGGGACAGCTACGTGGGACCTCGGAAAGAGGGGTGCATGAAACAGAACCGCAGGGCTTTGCATTCTGATGGTTTCAGTTGTCCTGTGCTGCTGTGGCTTCGTGTCGGCCTCTCAGCGGGAAGCCCACTGAGTAGAACCGAAAAGAAATGCTTCCGAAGTACGTTCCAAAGGAGGGAAAGAATTGTTGTTCTCCACAAACTGCATCCAAAGCTCCAACCCGTAAGGTCATGTGTGTTTGCTCTCTGAAACGGTTCCAAGGGTTTCGCAACTCCTTATGGCACCAGATGCACGAACTATGTCAGACGGCGTAATTCCTGCTGAATGTCACTTTCAAACAGCAAAGGAGGATACCAAGGAGAGGCGACTTGAGAACCCTTTTTCTCCTTCCCTAGGAAGAAGCTGATCAAGGCAAATGCAGCATGCTGGGTGGACTTGGTTTTAGTGAAACAGCACCGTGGCCGTGGCTTCTCGTGTGTGTACTTGCAGCTGCTGCCTTCGCCGCCAGAGCCGAGTCCCAGTCGTGTCTCAAGGCTTGCTGTTCCTTCTCAGAAGGAAGTAGAAACACAGCGCAACTTGCCGATGGTCTTCCTGTGGACTTGAAGAAACGCACGTCTAGAATATCTCACAGTTCGGCTGTTTCCTCAGTTAAAACCTTTAGAATTTCCCATTAGCCTTGGATCCTGGCAGTCTACACTGAATTGAATAATTTCTATTAATAGGACATGTCGGTCATCCTAAGAAACTTGAAATGATGTAGTTCTTAGCATTACATTACTTTGTTACCCCTGCTGAGTATGACATTAAATCAATAAAAGAAGAAATTGTAGGACACTTGACTCTCACAGCCATAAACAGGAGAGAGGAATAATTGTCCATCATTTTACCGTACAGTCTGCAGAGGGGACAGCTGTATGACTCTGGTCATGTCTTTTAATCTCTCTGGCCTCAGTTTCTTCTTCTTAAAGCAACATTTGGCCCAGCTGACCAGGGTGTTGTTAACACTTTAGTATGAACGTTCATTTCCTCCACGTGTGGTACCAGCATACACACTCCAGGGCTGCTACGGAAGCTTCGTAGTTTCAGGGACATGGGCTCCTTCTGTCTTCTTGCTCTGCCATGCTCAACACGCAGCTCCCACTCTGCGGTGGACGGTGCCGCCCCAGCACCCACCATCCTGCGCACACACCAGCCAGTGAGAGGAGGGAAGGGCCAAGGGCAAGTTATACCCACTCCTTCAATGGCATGACCTAAAAGGGACATAGGACCTCCATCCATACCCCATTGGCCAAAATATGGTCACACCTTGCTGGGAGAGAAATGGGAAGTAGCTGTCACGTCATGTCATATAGTTGTCATGTACAACTGCAGTGTGTGTGCAGGAGGGGTAGATATCTGAGGACAACTGGCAGGCTCCTGCCATGACATTTGAGGTCCTTTCCAATTTTAAAAACAAATAATAGTAAGTACAAGTTCCTTTTACAATTGCCCATCAGTCTGAAAAAAATTCAGACAGTATCCCTCTTGTGCAGGTACCTGGTTTGAAGGTGGTGGTGTCAGAGGAGGTGGGTGGAAGAAAGCCCCGGAGGGGTAACATTAAGAAGCCTTGTGTGAAAAAAGACAGATTCCTTTCCCTCCAAAAGAAAAAACAAATAAGAAACCTATTTGTTCCTCCCTATACTATACTTACCTATACTTACCTTATAACTCAAGAAGAAACAAATTATCTGCAATTATAATTTCTTTTTACTATTTTCACATCCAAGTTTTGATGTGCATCAAAGGGAGAATCAAGTTGGTTTCTGTTGAATAAAAATTACTAATTCCTCTCCTTTGCATAACCCAGGATATGGATGGATAGCAAGGGGGCATTGTAAAGATAGACACATGTCATATCTGCACCTTTTTTTGTTTTGGTAAAATACACATAACATAAAACTTACCATCTTAATAGCTTTTTAAATGTACAGTTCGGTGATATTAAATACATTCATAATGCTGTGCAAACACCATTACCATCTCCAGAACTGTTCATCTGGCAAAGCTGAAATTCTACACCCATTAAACAATGAGTCCTCATTCCCCCTTATCTCCAACCCCTGGCAACCGCCATTCTACTTTCTGTCTGAATTATTTCGACTACTCTAAGAAGTGCCCGTATAAGTGGAATCATATAATACTGTGGTCCCCAACCCCTGGGCCATGGCCTGTTAGGAACTGGGCCACACAGCAGGTGGTGAGTGGTGGGCGAGCAAGCGAAGCTTCATCTGTATTTACAGCCGCTGCCAACCGCTCGCATCACCACGTAAGCCCCGCCTCCTGTCAGATCAGCAGCGGCACCGGATTCTCGTAAGAGCTCAAACCCTACTGTAAACTGCGCGTCAGGGATCTACGTTGCACACTCCTCATGAGAATCTAATGCCTGATGATCTTAGGTGGAGCTGAGGCGGTGATGCTAGCACTGGGGAGTGGCTGGGTTTGACTGCACAATAAATGTAGTACACATGAATCATTCCAAAACCATCCCTCCCTCCTCCCTATCCATGGAAAAATTGTCTTCCATGAAACTGGTCCCTGGTGACAAAAAAATTAGGGACCGCTGATATATTAATAATATTTGTCTTTGTGAGACTGGCTTATTTCACTTAGTATGATGTCCTTAACATCCATCCCTGTTATAGCGTATGTCAGAATTTCCTTCCATTTTAAGTCTGAATAACATTCCATTGTATGTATATATCACACTTTGTTTATCATTTATCCATCGAAGCAAACTTGGGTTGCTGTCATGTTTTAGCTATTGTGAATAATGCTACTATGAACATTGCTGTGCTGATGTCTCTTTGAGACCCTGCTTTCAATTCTTTGGTTATATACCCAGAACTGGAATCACTAGATCCATGGTAATTTTATTTTTCATGTTTTGAGGAACTGCCATTCTTTTTTCCACAGTGGCTGTAATTTCTTACATTCCCACCAAAAGTGTGCAAGGATTCCAGTTACTCTCCATCCTTACCAACACTTGTTATTTTCTGAGTTTTTTGGTAACAGCCATCCTAACGGATGTGAGGTGGTATCTCATTATAGTTTTGATTTGTATTTCCTTAGTGATTAGTGACATTGAATATCTTTTCATGTGCTTATTAGCCATTTGTAGAGCTTCTTTGGAGAAATGTCTGTGCAAGTCCTGTGCTCATTTTTTAATTTAATTGTTTGGTTTTTTTTGTTGTTGTTAAGTTTTAGGGATTCTCTATATATTTTAGATATTAATCCCTTATCTATGATTTCAAATATTCTTTCTCATTCTGTAGGTTGCCTTTTTACTCTGTTGATAGTGTCTTTTGATGGACAAAATTTTTAATTTTGATAAAGTCCAATTTGTCTATTTTTCTTTTGTTTCCTGTGCCTTTGGTGTCATATGCAAGAAATTATTGTGAAATCTACTGTCATGAAGCTCTTGTTATACTCTCTTGTAAGAGTTTGATAGTTTTTAGGTTTTACATTTAGGTCTTTGGTGCATTTTGAGGTCATTTTTGTATATGGTGTTAGATAAGAGTCCAGCTTCACTCTCTTTCATGTGGATGTCCAGTTTTCCCCGCACCTTTTGTTGAAAAGACTGTCTTTTCTCCATTGCATGATCTTGGCAGCCTTGTCAAAAATCATTTGACCATATACATGAAGGTTTATTTCTAGGCTCTTTATTCTATTCCATTGTTCTCTATGTCTGTCTTAATGCCAGTACCACACTGCTTTGATTATTATAAATTTGTGGTAAGTTATTTGTTCTAATGAGGCAGGGCGTTCTAAATACAAGATTATATCATCTGCAAACAGTGATAAATTTACTTCTTTGTTCCCCATTGGAATACCTTTTATTTTATTTCTTTTTCTTGCATAATTTCTCTGGTTACAACTTCCAGTACATGTTGAATAGAATTGGTGAAAGCAGGCATCCTTGCCTTATTCTTGACCTTAGAGGAAAAGCTTTCCATCTTTCACCATTAAGATATTTACTATGGATTTTTTATATGTGGCTTTCATTATTTTAAGGTAGTTTCCTTCTATTCCTAATTTGTTGAGTGTTTTTATCATGAAAGGGTGTTGAATTTCGTATGCTTTTTCCACATCAATTGAGATAATCTTGTGGGGGTTTTCTTGCTCTTCATTCTGTTAATGTAGTATATTATATTGATTAATTTTCATAGGTTGAACCATCCTGACATTCCAGGAATAAATCCCACTTGGTCATGGTATATAAGTCTTTTAATATGCTGCTGAATTTGTTTTGCTAGAATTTTGTTGAGGATTTTTGCATCAAGATTCACAAGCGATATTGGCCTGTAATTTTCTTTTCTGTAGTATCTTTTTCTGGCTTCAGTATCAAGATGATGCTGGCCTCATGGAATGTGTTAGGAAGTGTTCCCTTTTCTTCAAATTTTTTGAAAAATTTGAGAAGGATTGGTATTAGTTCTTTAAATGTTTGGTAGAAGTCACCACTGAAGTCATTAGGTCCAGAACTTTTCACAGCTGCATGTTTTAACCTTTAAAGTGAAAGAATCTTTATATGGCATGATAGTCACTGGAGATAGTAACAGGTATTCTAAATCTTCTCCTTCTGGGTCCAAGGGCACTTCTTTGCCCCTGTGTGACCATGTGATTTGCTTTTCCTAATGGAATGTGAGTGGAGATGATATGTGTCACCTCTCAGGGGAAGCCGTAAGAGCCAGTGCAGAATTCTACAAATTCCATTCTGCCTACAGAATGATCCACAAAGTTCCAGATATCTGGTCTCTTTCAGTTTGCACCCCTGAGTAAGGTCATGACATGGAGCAGCAACCCTGCTGACCTACGATGAACATGTGGCATGAGTGAGAAATAAATCTTCGTTGTTTTAAGCCATTAAACAGTGGGGATGTTTATTACTGCAACATAACCCTCTGGCTGGTGCAAAATAAAACTAAAAATACCCCATCTATGGATAATGAGTGATCGGGTGTCAGTTATTACTCTATTTGTGAAAGTGAAGTCTTTAAAGAAAGATCCATCATTGTTAATAAATGCCGAAGAAATCCAGTGTATAACACATGCATCTTTTTGTTCCTTCTAAAAGTTTTTACCCAAATACTAATAACTAGTGCTCAAATTATTAGGTCAATTTAGTTGTTATTATCTTTCTATGGTAGTTAGTAGTAATATTTCAAGTAAATCCATATTCTTAAATTCTCATCTTATCAAAAGATTTAAGCTGTAAAATGTACCAAGATTTTAGAAGATTGACTGACTTATGGTATATCCTTGAGTCTGGCAATATTTGGGGCCATCGACGTTTCTAATCTAGTTTTGGAAAAGGTTGATTATGCTAAAAAGTTCTATCTGTAGTGCCAATGCCTTGCAATTTGTAGCATAAATGATGACTTTCTGATCTGTAACCTGTACGTGGTATCACCGCAAACAATGTAAATGTCATCATACCAACTTTTCCTCCAGATTCTTATAATTTTTTAACCATTTAAGGGAATTAGCAAAATGTACTTGTAAATTTTAGAATAACTTTAAAAAATGATTTCATTAACTTGAAAGTCAATTCCAAGAATAAATGATAATAGCTAACATTTGTTCTGAGCTTTCTGTTTGCCAGGTGGAGCTAAGTGATCCTCATAAATTACCTCATTAAATCTTCATAACAGTCATTTTTACTGAGAAAATTGGGGCTTAGAGAAACCAGGCAGATGACTGAAGCCCATCTAGTTGGGGAGTGAAGGATTTGGTATTTGAAGACATGTCGTCTGACCACTGAGCTTCCATCTGTATCAGCTGTGACATCTTGCCTCTTGGAGAAGGACGGGATCCCAGAACTACTTGTGTTCATTGTTGATTTCATCCAAGTACATAGGTAGTAATGTAGATGAGATATAAATTATGCTTTTTTTGACACAGAGCCAGTGTGTGATGTTTTTTCCCTCATGAAATACTAGCTTTTACTTGTTTGTTCATTTATTTATTTTAAGTAAACATCTTAAAAAGAATCACTTTGAGCATCATCCTGAGTGATGATGCTTTCCATCATCAGAAGAAACAGCCTTGACCTAATTAGTGATCTCCTGCATGTCTCCATCCCAGCAGAGAGAACCATGACCTCACTTCTTCTTTAGGTCCAGGGTTAGGACTGTTTACAAGTGGCTTGTCTGGATGTCTTCAGGTGACAGAATATGGATGTAAATCTTATGCTCAGACACTGGCAGAAATGACAGGAAAAAAAATATCTGATCCTTAAATGTTTACGCAGAGATCTCATCATGGTCCTCTGATAATGGTAAGAGCCCAAAGAGCCTGAATTGTTTATAGTGCTCTCCAGTTAAAACTGTAAAAGCGGGGGCCTGGCTTTCTTCTTTTGCATGATAAGCAGAGCAGACCTGGCAGTCTGGATGGGAAGCTCATTTGCTTGGTTGGCTTTTTGGGAGCAGTATGCCAATGAGTACGTCTTCCTTTAGTATTCTGGAAACCAGGAAGATCACAGACTGCTGTGCAGAGTTGCTCGGTCAGAACCATCTGAACTTGAGTTGGAAGGTGACAACATTCAGTATGGCCTCAGGCAGGTGTGGTGTGTCAACTTGGCCAGCTATCCTCTGACAATTTTTTAAGTGCAGAATTCCTGAATTTGCTGACATTGAATATTCTGGGAATGGAAGAGTGATTAATTGCCTGAACTGTGCTCTTGTTTTTGCTTTCAGGCAAATTCCTCCTCCCTACAGGGTACAGTCATCTTTAACTTGTCAGTTATTGTCACAACTTGTTGGGAGGATCATCAGCCTAGCCACTTAGAGCTGCCTAACTGAATGAGCAGAAACCCTAGCCCTTCTGTAGGATCCCACCTAAGGATCCTACCAGATGTGGGGATACTGAGATAAAGAACAGGGAAGTTCATATAATAACATCAATAGCAAACACTATGGGTCAGGCACAATTCTGAGTACTTTACACATCTTAACTCATTTAGCGCTAATATCCACCCACCTGTGGAGAAGGTGCTTTTAGTATCCCTACTTTACAGATAAGGAAATTTTAAGCACATAGATAACTTGCCTGGGATCATGCCATCAGCCACGGGCAGGGCTAGATTCAAACCCAAGCAGTGTGGTTCCAGTAGCTAGAATGACCCAATCACAGTTCACAGAAATATTCACTCGAAGGTGATAAATTATAGGATCAATAATGATTCAGAAGAAGGAATGCATATTTTAGCACAATATGTTATTATTTTTTATTGAGTCATAATTCTGAGTTACCCACTGGATGAGAAACTTCCACATAGGAGAATCCTTTATCCTTTCTACAAGGAGAATTGGCCAAGTTAGTGAGTACAATAATAGCGCTTAGACATAAGTAAGTTATTAGGAAATCTCTGTGGAGTATGCACCATGTTTGGAACATGTGCCAATGACAACATAGGGGTGATCATCTTAATGTTTCCCGAGGCTCCAGCAGACCTTTGAGAAGAAGGCATCGAGTTCACTTTGATGGGCCCAGAGCTCCTCATTCTCTGGCTTCTCAGAGACTGTCTTCCTTCCACGGACACCGTATCCTAAGGGAAGAAAGAAAGAGTTAAGGTCCCATGTCCTCATCCAAAGCCCTCTTTGACTGGGAACAGGGAGGAATGCTTTAGGGGATGGCACCGCTTACTGCCAAGTAAAATTTCCTCCCACCGAAACCTTGGAGAACTGTGAGCATGGCGTCCACCTTGAGATGGGAGCCAACACTCTTTCATTTTCCTTTCCTCCAGTGTAGCCTGGGAAAGTAACCATGACAATTACATTATATTGTTACTTCCTTGTTATGTACTAATAGAGAAATCAGCTAGTTAGTTTAATAATAATACAAGATCTTCCAAGTTGTTCATTTATGTGATTAAAGTGATTATATCATCTTGGTTTTGGCCCCAGATATTTAGGAAATACTTTCTAGAATTTCCTTGATGCAATATATCCACTGTATCCTTACAAGAGGTAGGTTTATTTTTATAAAATTTTTTTTATGACTTTTGGCAGTACAAACAGATATATTTCATAGTTTAGTGAAATGTCATCGAGAGTGATGTTTAATTTTAAAACTACTTAATATACATTTGTCTTCATTATTGAGGAACTTGGGATTTGCTGGTGGTAGGAGACCTATGATGATTTCAGATGCTTTTCTTTAGTGAGGAGTATTATTTTTGCTTCTCTCCAATATCACTGAGTTCCAATCCTCTTTATAGCTTTTTATAAAAGATAAAAGGGATTTTTTCCCAGAACTATTTATTCTCACCAGGAACTGAAGCCAAATAAAGACTCCGTTGAGTTCATACTTGATTTGAGACTGTAGTGATGTTTCATTTAAGTGGTTTTGGAAAATACAGACATTTAGTTCCCATTTGATCCCTATCATTCACTCTATTTTTGTTAGTAAACCCCTGGCTCAGCAACTTTAAAGGGAATTAATATTTGGATTTAGATCACTTCTGATTTAGAGCTTACAGTTTTAGGTGCAAGTTCATGCCTTTTATTAAAATCACTTAATATTCTGTGCATTTTTGAGAAAGTAATCAAAACGAGATGCTTACTTTTATTCCTCAGTGGTTATTTGATTATTACTTTTTGTAAAATTAATTGCTTTTTAATGGAAATTTTAACTGATAAGGCAGTGCTTTAGAGGTTGAAGCATGGTACCCCACAGTCTCTCATTTTGTAATAAATCATTTGGAACCCTACCATGGACCCTTTCTTCTGCATTCCTGATGATGTATGATATGTGTCCATAAGAACTTTGAAATTAAAGAAACAAATCAAAGAGCAATCAGATGCCATTTTTCACCCATTAGTTTAGCAAAATTGCTTAAGTTTGACCATTTCTGATGCTAGTAAGGATTTGGGGAAACCAGAACTCTCATGTTTTGTTGGTACCATCTCTTTGATGGACAGTTCGACAATATTTTTCAAAATTTTTAATGCATTGGCTTTTTGATCTAGGTAGTCCACTGATAAGACTTTACCATATGTGGTGTATTTGTTATCTATTGCTGCATAACAAATTACCACAAAACTTAGCAGCTTAAAACAACAAATGTTTATTATCTTACACAGTTTCTGAGTTCAGGAATTGGGAGCAGTTTAGCTGGGTGATTGTGGCTCAGGGTCTCTCATGGGGCTGCTGTCAAGCTCTTGGCAGAACTATATTTATCTGAATGCTAAAATGGTGCTGCAGAATTCGTTTCCAAGCTCACTCGTGTGGTTGTCGGGAGGCCTTAGTTCCTAACCTCACGGCCTCCCATGGGCATCCTGAGTGGCTTCACGACATGCCTGCTGGCTTCCCCCAGAGCAAATCAATCAAGAGAAACAGAGCAAGCAAGTAAGCAAGCACCCAAGGTGGAAGCTGCCGTCTTTCATAACCTAATCCGGGAAGTGACATACCATCATTTGCATTATAGACGATCGGTCACATGGACCAACTCTGGTATAGGTACAGTGTGGGAAGGGATTACACAGGTGTGAATACAGAGGCTGGGGTCCTTTGGGGGCCCTCTTGGAGGTTTCCTGCTCCATGCGGCCGTTCTAAAAGCAAACAAAAACCTCAGCTGTGTCACCAAGCTGAATGGCCATCTACATGCTAAACGATACATCCATCATACTGTGGAGTGTGTTGCAGCCGTTAAAAAGAATAAGAGATCTGTATGTGCAGACATGAAAATATCTTTTCAAGTTATACTGTGAAGTAAAGGAAGAATTATAGTAGAGAATACTATATAGCTTGATGTATTATATATAAATTTTGAAAAAGATACATATGTCATCTTGAATAGCATATATATTTTTTCCTAGAATGAAACTGTTACCGGTGATTACCTTTTATCTTTTTCCTTCCTTCCCTTTCCTTAGTAAGGGGTGTTTAAAAACTTAGAATTGGGGCGTCGAAGTCTGTACCGATGCTCTCTCGGCGCCTCGGCCCCGCTCCACACGGATCTTTCTTCTCCAAGTCCCAGGACTGGCAGCAGTTGCTCGGGCTGTGGCTGCTCCTCCACCAGCCTCAGCTCTTCCTGGCAGCTGGTTTTCCTGCTGTGCAGTGTACCCAACTGAGCGACGCATAGAGGCTTTCCGCCTCCTTGTCTTCAGCCAGCAGGGCGAGAATTTTTGTCGCAACAAGTTCTGCAGGTTCCAAGATGCCTTGTCTTCCTGGAGTCTCATGAATCATTAGATTTTTGTCTCAGTGAGATTCCCTCTCAGCTTGCTATGCTGTCGAAAACTCCCTTTATTCCCAAGCAGGCTCTTGAGGCACTGCCTGACTCTGCTTTCTTCTAGAAGCAGCATGTCTCTTTCTGGCCCTAGGGTGAAATGCTTCAGTGAAGATTCTGCTTCGAATTATGAAGTTACGAAGTCTATCTTTTGGTCTGCCAATTTCTGCTGCTTACTTTCTGTCGAATCCTCATTTATTCAGCAAGCATAAGTGGATCTGCTAGACGCCTCCATTGTGCCCCAAGTCTGGTCATTTCTTTCATTACAACATCTCCATGGCTCTCCTTTTTACCAATTAATTCCATAAATATATGTTTAACATCTACTCTGTGCCAGACCCTGTGTTGAGGACTGAAAATATTAATGTAATTGTGAGCAAAAAGCTGTGGTTCCTGCCCCAGTGGGTCTTACCACCTAATGGGAAAGTCCGATTCCACTCCATTAAGCATACAAATTGATGGCACAGACTTAAGTGCCATAAAGGAAAAGGCCAGGTGCACGTGTAAAGCAGGGAGACTTGACAATGATATAATACGCAGGGCCTTTGTGTGGATTAGAAAAAGCCACCCGCTCTAGGTGGACAAATTATTATAAAAGGCAGCCCCTAGGTTTGTGCAAACCTGCAGGCGCAGTTTGGCAAGCCAATGGAGTCTTCTTCTATTTTGCACAAAGGATTCCCTCTCTCCAGTTGGACAAGGCCCAGCGCCACGGCCTCATGACTTGGCCAGCAGAGCAGCCTTGCCCTCCCCACACCTTGACGAGGAGCCCTTATTTAGAACACAATCTGCCCAACCGAGTCTGCGCACAATCTGCTCAACCAGGGCCCTGGGCATCTGGCTGGTCTGGAGGATCAGAAAGGCCTGAAATGAAAGCTGAAGAATGAACAGGTAGTAACTGGAGGATGGGAGAGGGATCACAGGGAAGATAATCAAGAGCCTTCCAGACAGAGAACATTGCCTGTTGAGAGTCACCAAAGTAGGACAGAGCCTAGGATGTTCCAAGAACTGAGTCTGGAGAAGCAGCGTGGAGGCAAGAATAGGTTGGTATGAAGCCAGAGCAGCCGGAAGAGGCCGGAGCACACAGGACGGGGCCTCCCAAGACAAAGCAGTGCGTGGAGCATGGCCTTGAATACCAAGCTAAGGAATCCGAGCTGGAGTGTCATTGTTATTTATATAAGGGTCTGAATTATTCTGCTCCCTTTTTTGTCTTTAAGTATAATCATTCTTTGCTTATTTAAATTTGTGTTTATGATCCTACTTGCTTGCCATTTAAAGATACATGCAGACTTATTTTTTTCTCTATCTTTGCAAAAATGACATTTGTGCTCAAGGCGAATTCTTGGGTTTTCTGCTGGGAACGTGGTTTCTGTGAACCACCAGGAGGAAATCTAGGAAATTATATGGAAGCTCCGTTCCCTTCCCCACCAAACAGCGCACACGCGTGCACACAGACACTTGCACGCGTGCACACAAACACAGGAATGTCCTCTCCCACATACAAAGTCGACAGAATAAAGTCAAATGTGTTCTGTCTATTTTATTTTGGCAGTATTTCGGGTATTTAAATTTTTAGCTATCTTAAGTTAATTTTAAAAATTGAGTAGATTAAATGAACATATCCCATCACTTATGAGGAGAACAATCAAAACGAATATGCTCTGCTCTAGGAAGATAGTGTGGGTGAATATCAGACAGGAATCTCAGTAACAGTTTGACATTCATAAAAATCTGAAATGCTGACCTAGGGCATCAGAAATGCGATGCTCCACGGTAGACAAGTCACGTGTTGAAAACAGATCCCTCCTGCTGCTGCTGCGGCTGCTGTCTCATCAGCACCCACCTTGCTGTCTCCCGCCCCTCCTGCCCACAGCAGAAGGCTGCCGCAGACCAGCCAAGACGGTTATTCTCCGCTGGGCCTTGCATCTGGGTCTGTTTCCCAAAGACCCGCAAACACCTCCTGGGGGTCCCAGGCCAAGCAATTTGGAGATACCTTAAAGAGATACAAGTAGAACTACCATTTGATCCAGCAATCCCATTACTGGGCTTCTACCCAAAAGAGCAAAAGTCGCTCTATGAAAAAGACACCTGCACTCGAATGTTCATAGCAGCACAATTCACAATTGCAAAGATGTGGAAACAACCCAAGTGTCCATCAGTACATGAGTGGATTAATAAAATGTGGTATATGTATACCATGGAGTACTATTCAGCTTTAAGAAACAACGGGGATATAGCACCTCTTCTATTCTTCTGGAAAGCGCTGGAACACATTCTACTAAGCGAGGTATCCCAAGAATGGAAAAACAAGCACCACATGTACTCACCATCAAATTAGTATTAGCTGATCAACACTTACGTGCATATATAAGAATAACATTTATTGGATGTTTGGCAGGGAGGAGGGGGGAGGAGGGGACGGGCATATACACAAACAATGAGTGTGATGTGTACCTCCGGGAGAATGGACACACTTGAAGCTCGGACTTGGTGGGGAGGGAGGGCAAGGGCATCATACATAACCTAATCATCTGTACCCCCATAATATGCTGAAATTAAAAAAAAAAAGGGAGAACATTGGCTGATAGCACATCCTGGTCCGGCAGGTAAATAAAGGCACCTTTAGGAAGTGTAGTAATCCATATCTCCAATCCTTAACACACACACACACTCTCACTCTAGTTAGGGAGAGGGGAATAGTGAAATTCGCCCTGAAAGAAAAAGTAAACAATCGACCAGTAGTGCTGACCCAGCTCGGTATTTTAGTGAGACCTTTTATTTCTTTGTTCCCTTTACCAGCATCCATCACAGACTCATTCGAGGAGTCTATCTGGCGTATACATGGAATCTACGTTGAGTTGTTAGCCAGGTCTGAAGTCCCCAGGGGGTCTGTAAATAAAATTCAAGGAGTCTATGAACTTGAATGACAAAAACAAAAAAAACAAAAAATTACATCTTTATTTTTACTAACCTCTAACTGAAATTTAGGCTTGTGATTTGGACACATTTCAGGGTACCTTCTGTTGGAGAAGGAAATAAGGTATTCAGAAAACGACACTCTAATTATGAATGTGGGCAGCAAACCAATAGTACTAGCAATACCTGTGACTTCTCAACAGTAGAAGTCACAGATGTTTTCATACTACGTTAAAGTTGTTGAAATATTAACGCTCACCATTGCTTTAGAATTACCGTAGTTATCAGACCCACTAGTACGGCCTCTTATTTAATATCTTAATAAAGAACATATATTGCTATATCACAAAATTTTTCCTAAAAATATTTCAATAATTTTTATATCATTATAATTTTTTTCTTTCTAATCCTATGTATTTATTTTAGGAATTTCAAAACATTATTCTGAGAAGAGATACATAGGCTTTACCAGACAGTCAGAGGAGTCCATGGCACAAAAAAGCTGAAGAACTCCTAGTGTGACGGGCTCAAATCCTGCTTAGTCACCTAGCTGTGGAACTATAGAACAACAACATCTGAGACTCAGTGTTTTCATCTGCAAAATGGTTTAATAATAGTGATCATTTAGGTGAAGTAAGTGAAAATCCTAGTCAAGGAATTTATTCCTCTCCCTTTATGACATTTAGTTGTACTAAAATATATGAGACCTTCTTTAGAGCACTTTGCTTTTAAACTATTGAAGTAGAATCCTTAAGAAACTACTTACAATCCTCAAATCTGTTTCTTTGCATTTGTTTTCTCTGTCAGCAGCAGGGTTTTAGAATATACTAAATTTATATTTAAATATATGTATTCAATATATAAAGCGAGGGAAAGTATCATACAAACATTTTTACATTTTAAGTTGTTGCATTTAAAGATATTTTAGTCTCTAGTTTTCTGTTAAGGAAATTACATTCCAGTCCCCACCCATTCTCTGCCTGTGAGATAACATCTTTGTGGGTTTTTTTATTTCTTTTTGTTTGATTGCTTTTGCGATGTGTAAAAATTCAGGTGTGGAGCAGTGGGGAAGGAAGGGACAGACAATCAGGCAGTTCTAGAACATTCCTAGCAGTTGTTTTTTTCCTAGTCTGTCCCTTTTCTTTTTAATGAAAAATTCATCACTGCAGTCCCAGAAAGATGAATTTTCTTATTTATTTTTATGTCTATGAATAGTGCTAGACTTAGATTAATGTATAAATGCTTTAAATTTCACTGAAAATACCTAATCCCATACAGATAATCCTTGACTTACGGTTTGACTTAATACTTTTTGACTTTATAACATGTGAAATCATTCTTTTTTCCATTTTCAGTACAGTATTCAATAAATTACAAGAGATATTCAGCATTTGATTAGAAAATAGGCTTTGTGTTAGATGATTTTGCCCAACTATAGGCTGTTGTAAGTGTTCTCAGCACATTTAAGGTAGGCTAGGGTAAGCTATGATGTTTGGTGGGTTAGGTATATTAAATGCATTTTCAATTTATGATTTTTTCAACTTACAATGGCTTTATTAGGTTGGAGCCTTATAAGTTGAGGAGCATCTGTATAGAAAGTGCCTTCAACACTGTGTCTAAAAGACAAAATGTAGGGGTTGGTTGGGGTTATTATAGATGTTTTTCCTTAAAGTCCCAATAACTATCAAATATTGTTTTGTAGAAACAAATGTTATATGTGTTTAAGAATAAAAAAGATTTGAATACCAAGGGAAGCATATTGCGCTAGATGAAATCGTAAGACTTGTTGTTAATGTTTGTTTTTAAAAACCTTTTGGAAGGAAAGTAAATGAATTTGTTTTAATTTTGTGGACTTCCAGTTTTCTTTACCCAATACCAAAAAAAATAGGCAAATTATAATGCTGCACACAGTGTATTTGCTAAATTTCTGTTTGCTGCCCTACGAATTTGATCTGGCAGGGCTGCCACACAGCTGCGACAGCAGTAGATCTGTCCAGAAGCAGTTTAGTCCATTCTAGTTTTCTTTTTTTTTTTTTTTTTTTGAGACAGAGTCTCACTCTGTTGCCCAGGCTAGAGTGCCATGGAATCAGCCTAGCTCACAGCAACCTCAAACTCCTGGGCTCAAGCGATCCTCCTGCCTCAGCCTCCCAAGTAGCTGGGACTATAGGCCCGTGCCAGGACACCTGGCTAATTTTTCTATTTTTAGTAGAGACGGGGTCTTGCTCTTGCTCAGGCTGAGCTAAAACTCCTTAGCTCAAGCGTTCCTCCCGCCTTGGCCTCCCAGAGTGCTAAGATTGATTGCAGGTGTGAGCCACCATACCTGGCCTGTATGTGTTTTTACATCAGTGTTTTAAAAATCTAGGGGAAAAAAAAAATAGGTGAATATTTAACTAATACTGGGAGAGGGAATTCTGAGATATAAAAACAGTGGAAGAGACCACAAGAAAAAGAATTATTTTATTTCGTCATGTTTTAATAAAGATAGTTCTGAGTGTGAAGAACAAAACAACCTCAAATTGCAAGTAAATGGAGAGTTTACTGTAAAGGAATCTTGGATTAACCCCAAGGCAAAGACTGTCATTGTGCTAGACCTTCCCAAGGCTGAGAGAGAGAAGCAACTCCGGTTTCTGGAAGGGCTAGGATCTGAGAGTTGGATCTGAGGATCTTCCCTCGCTGGACCCATCATTAGTGTAGTTCAGTTACATAACCTGGCCCCTCCTTGTACCAATCTACCATGTTGGACAGGAGGGAGGACCCATTGCCTCCTCTGGGCAGGAGTGAGTTCTTTAAGGGTATGAATCAGACAGAAGGGGGCTCCGGATGGACAGATGACTCATGGATGACTCATGCCTAGTATACACCAATTTGAAACGTTTTAGACCAAAAAGTACAGTAAACATTTCAAATATAAATACAACCCAGGAAAAATATTTGTGACAAATATTCCAGAAGAAAAGATTAATACCTTTAACATAGAAAGTGTTTTGGTCAAACAATAAGGATGTCCCTAATAATGCAGATTTTTAAATGGGCAAAGGATATGAATAGACAATTTGAAGAAAAACAGAAAATAGTATACATGGAAGGAGGGTAGAAGATTAACTTTATTAGGATGTAATTTAGAAATGCAGATTTAAGAAAACAGTAAGATACTTTTTGGGGATCTAGGAAATTGGCAACATTTTGGTTGTGAGGTTTTTTGTTTGTTTTTAAAAATCATACTGTCAATTCTAACAAAGGTAGAGTGAGTCAGAAACTCAGACTGCCGCTAAAGGGTGTGTATAGGTACAACCTTTCTGGATGAAGATATTGCAAGCCAAAAAGATGGTCATGTTCAAATTAATTGATAATTCTTTTCCTAGGAAGAAGGAAGTCAAAGATATGTAAAAAGATGGTTACTGTAATGGTGAGAAACTGGGAATAACCTAAATCCCAATATTATTTTAGTGGTTAATTAATGGTTTATCCATATAATGAAATAGTATAAGGCACTAAAAAGCATTTGTTCTAAGAATGTTTAATTACGAGAGAGAGAAAACTGACATAAGAAATATTCCAAATTTTAATGGCACTCATTTGGTAGCATAACGGGTGATTTATTTTCTACAATGAAAATATTACTTCAGTTATGAGAAAAACAACAGCAACAACATATTTGGAATCTATACCAAAGTGAAATGTACATTTTTATCATTTGGCCAAGAGAACAGACATATCTGCTCAAGAATGAAGTTGTTTCCATTTGTTCCTGACATCATGGTTTAAAAGGATTAAATGAGAGAATCCATCTCAAGCTCTTTGTCCATATCTAGTGCTCATAATAGGTGCTCAGTAAATGCCTTTGTACATGTATAGATGTATGGAGGATGCTCAAGTCCAAGGGGGTTATCTCTTTGATTATTAATGCAACATGGGTGTGACTTTTCACAAATAACAGGAGGAGGGAAGGTGTATTTTCTTGTTTTCCATTAAGAAAAACCATTTAGTTTTAAACACTGCTTATTCATAAATCCAAGGGAAACAAATTAATTCTACTTTTTTCTTGAGAATATCTGCTAGAAAGCCATTAATAATCCTAGACACAGAAGTTATTTCACAGACTCTTTAACGAATTTTCTAAACTAGCTTAGAATTCACATAAATTTATCCTGAAATTTATTCTTAAACCAAAAAAAGTCACTGCCTGCTTACTGTTTGACGCTGTGCTACACACTTTGAATGAACCGTGTTACCTCATCTTTACAACCCTGTGGTTATGGTTTTTACTCCATGCTACAAAAATAGGCTTAGAAGTCGAGTTAATAAGTGATGGTTTTGAACCCAGGTGTTTACTGGGCTGTAGTGCCTCATTCATTCATTTATTCAACGAGTCAAACAAACACCAATTCAAAGAAGTCTATATAACAAAGATTTACAAACTTTTATTTGTGGTGCACTTTCTTTGTATCATAATTTATGGAATGAAATCTAAGTACAATAAAAATTATGGACAGTGTCTTAATTTCTTGTATTAATAGCTTACTGGTATGTGATAGGATTCTTTTAGTTCGATGGATGGAAGATTCTTGAAAATTAAAATTTAAGCTTCTTTTTTATTGTTTGTAGTGTGTGTGTGTGTGTGTGTGTAACAACAATATACACAGTTCTCTAATTCCAGAGACAGTCTTTGACCTCCCTAGCCAGAGCAGTCTCTCTCCAACTCCTACTCTCTGCTGTCCTGTTGTATTTTCTTCTTAGTACTTTCCTCTACCTGATTGATATTATTGATGTCTTTGCTTATTTTTCATTGCCCTTTGCCTTCACCGGGATGAAAGATGTATCAGGGCACAGATTTCTGTGGGTTTTTTCCCTGCTCAGCACCTAGAACAATTCCTGGCCCATTAACTGGCCCTAATTTCCATCTATGTGGAATGAATGAATGTTTCTGCCTCTATCTGCTGTGTGGAGCCAGACTCACTCCCGCCTCATTGTCAGGTCTCCCAGCTCTTCCTGGGATTTCCTGGAAGCGTCTGATGAGTGACTTTGAACAGAATCCCAATATTACCAGGTGGCCCCACCATGCCCCCTACTTCTTGCCCACTCTGCCCCTAGCTTTCTGTGGGATCTTTTGCTGGACCTCTGATTCCCAAGAAGCCATCGGTGCCAGGCAGAGGCCCCTATGAGCTGCTGCTGCTGACTGCACCTGCTGATGTCTGCACCGATGCAACCCCCAAGCCCCAGCTGGGGCACTGCTGTAAGTCCACAGCCAGATGCTACTGCTTTCGGTGTGGAGGAGTCCTCACCGAAGTCCACAGTTCTGTGAAACTGAGCTATGATGTGAGAAGAGCACGAACACACACACACACACACACACACACACATGCACACACACGCACACGCACAAACACCGCTTACCTTCCTATCCCAGACTCCTGGCCAGAGCAGCCTTTTGCTCCGGATTCTTTTCTTTTGGAGAAACCTCACTCTGTGGTTTTACTTTCTTGCCAGGGGTAAAGATGAAGGGGAGAGGATGTTTTGGGGGGGGGGGAGGCTTGACTAGATCAGAAGTTCTAAGTGAGGAAGGCTCCCCTCCACCATGGAGGCATTCTTCTGACTTAGCTGAACAAGCCTCTGGCAGAAAAAATAATTTCCCTAGTGCATGTGGTGCTTCTTGCAAATTGTCTCAGTGAGGAACAACACACTGGCCCTCCAGGCCATCTGGACACAAAGGACCCCTGAGGTGAGTTCACTGTTGCCCAGGCTAGGGCTCCTGCTAGAGAGAGATAAAGCTTTGCTACTTCCTTTCTTCTTTGTCCTGAACTGTACTCTAGAAAGATCTGCAAGAAATGTTTTCCTAATTAGTAATTGCTCTCTGCTCTGGTTACTCTCCCCACCCCAACACACACACACACACACACACACACACACACACACACACACAGTGTTCACCGCAGTATGGATTCTCAAGGGGTTTTATCTGGCGGCTTGGCCAAATAAACCGAAGCAGGTGTGTTTTGGATAACCCGAGGGCTCAGTCCGTGGGACTGGTGCAGTTTAAGGCCCTCAACTGTGACAGAAGAGGCTGCAGTGGCGGCTGGCAGGCCCCCGTACCGCGTGTGCTGAGTGTCAGCAGAGCGTTTCCAAACCCAGTCTGGCTTCCACGGCAGAGAAGAGCCACAGAGCCCCTGCTGGTCAAGGAGCCTTCGTTCCAGAAGGCTGGCGTCTCTCGTGGACCTGGACAGAGGAGAGGAACAAGGAGCCTCTAAGTCAGCCAACACAAAGGAAGGGAATCAGGGGACAGTCCCGTGATAATTGAAAAACAAAACAGGAAAGAAAGAACCTTGCACTGTCATGACCACCATTGTGACCGCTGCTCATTGTTTTTTCAGGTTTGTGGGGTCGCATGATGACTCTAACCGGAAAATCTTAACATCGTTACATTTCATTTTTGAACTGTTCCGTGTGTTGAGGAAGAATGAAGGAAGGGAAAATAGAACCAGGCTTAACAAACGCGGAAAGGTGATAGATATCTGCATAGTGTGACCAGGCCTAGTGAAAAACACGGACGCCATACTCGCTTTTGAAAAACATGATCTTTATTGTTAAGGAGGGCGGCTGTAATTTTAGAAAGGAAAAGATGAATGGGAGAATGTCTTGGCTTAGAAAATCCATTTCTATTTTTTGTCCAACTGAGTCACTCTGTGATAAAAGCGGCCTGAGCATCACAAGACTTACTAACCTTTATGTCATTTCCCCTCCCACTCTGTTCCCGAAATTGCTGGTACTTGTTTTCCCTATCAGTTTTTATCTTGCTCCAAATAATAGGTAGTTTCTCCTCGCTGGCAAACATTACATCAACTTATGAATTATCGCTGATTGATGTGCACGCGTGGTTAGAATTCTGCCGGGTTAGAATTCTCAGCGTGTGTGTCTCAGCCTCCTGACCGTCCCGAATATCAGCATGGGGGGCGTGGATTGATCCAGTACTGGTCCTGTAGTGTTCAGTTAGCCTGAGAAACTCCATTTAAAATATTATTCTCTTCAAGTTTTCAGTTCCATTTAGGAAGTACTTAGATTGATTTTGATGCCCTTTTATTGTATATTGGTTGTCCTAAAGTAATTTTGTTTTAACATAAATAGGTTTGAACCACCAGTAGGTTGGCATTACTACCATGGAATGTAACTGATGGAGCCGTGTGTCCTAGATAAAATCACTGTGATCTGGGCACAGGTCTGCAGACGGGAAGTGCGGAATTCCAGGGGAACTTCACCCACATGCAGTTGGCCTCAAGATGCTTCATTGAGATGCATCCTGTTTTAATACAACTTCAGGGCATGACTGTACACAAAGTCTCATACACATTCTGCTTGACCTGTTTGGTATTCAAAATAGTTCAGAGCAAAGCACAGCTCTCTACGGGCTGGGTTACTCCAGATGATTTTCTGAGTCCTCTTCCTTATCCTTTCTCATTAGTTCGCCAACAGAGTAGAAGTCAACCTTAGCTTCTGTTTTCCACTTTCACCAGCTACCTCTTCACATCCCCTCCACCGTTCACCAGTAGAAGCTTTTACCACGTATGTCACAGAATATAAAATCTTTCATATTCATCCGCAAATTACTCTTACGATTTCTATGGCCCCGATTTACGTAATGACAACTAACTTCACCCAAGGCTTTCAGAACATTTGATTTTGGCAAGGTGAAAAATTGTGCATATTTTTTTATTTTCTAGAATAGTTGCTAGGATTTTTTTTAAACACCTGTTTTACATGCCAGAAATCCTAAAGTCAAAATATACATTAAGCCATTAGGTTGTGAATAAAAGCACCTAGGAATCCTTAGGAAGGAGAATGGAGGTCGAGGGCAACCATCTACCCAGTGTAGACACCTTTTTCCAGCATGCCCAACATACGTTTCATATCTGTAAAATGTAGATAAGGGTTCTGTCCCCAGTGTGTACTTGCTGTAGCAGGCAATCAGTAAAATGCCAGGTTATTTAAAGGGTTAGCAAGTATTCATTGCAGAGTAGACATGCATTAAACAATCAGGATTAGTCACATTTTCTGCTTAGTTGAAGAGGCCAAAAAAGAAAGATAGGTTTGCTAAAGAGACATAATAGCACTGTGCCTATCACATTAGTACATACAGATATTAGATTATGTTGGAGAATAATTCAAGTTTGGAATTTCTAAGAACCAAAAAAAGGACACTGTAAGATTTTTGCTAGAGATTGAAAACCTTTCCACACTAACCTATTAGAATGAGTAAGATGATGTGTGAATTTCTATTAATGTTTCTCTTCAATGATAGGAAAACCACATTGATTCATATGAGCCAGAAGAAAAGGCAAATCAGAATATTTTTAAGAAACTTCAAACTTTCTCATTTCAGGTATTACAGTAACCCCTCCCCCCGCCAACCTTCCCTGGAAAATTTAATTAGCTGAATCATTGTTAGGTGTCTTTTCTGCAGGTAAAGGAGTACCTGTGGGGGGGGATGGGCAGTCAGCCTCCTCCCAGCCATTGTCCCTAAACACTCCGGACCAGCAAGTCCCGAGGACCCAAGAGCAGGATCTCCAGAATGCTCCAGTGTGACAGGCATGATCCCTGGCTCACCACCTCCAAAAGGTGCCCATCCCTGGCAAAGAGGCCCCCATGAAATTAATTTTTAACTTTACCTTGAATGATTTTTTGATCATAGATTAATAAGATGGTGACTAATGACAGCTCTTAGATTGCCTATTTTAATGAGTAGATAGGAATTATGTTCAATTAGTGCTCCAATTAGCTATATGTAAACGATGCTCTCTGGTGTGCTTAGGGCCTTTTGAAAAGTTTATTTTCTTAATTCTGCTAAGTGTTGCCTAAGCACTTTTGTTTATAATGCTACTGTGTTCTGTATGAGAAATCTTTTGTTGAGTAGGGGTACATTTCCAGCCATTATGGAATAATCCAATTTTAGCAGAGATCATCTTGGCAAGGGCATTTACCATATTTAGAATAAATTGCAGGGCAGTGGGTTTGCCTAGCCCAAGGCAAGCCTACCAGTGCCAGAGTGAGAAGGGATTTGTATTTATTTCGGAGCTCGTTCTCTCATCCAACCCTTTGGCCTCCTAAAAGACTCTCTGGTATACAGCCCCTTCCTCTCCGATTTTATGGCCGCAGGGGTAAGGTTGGGGAGAACTCGCCGAAGGGCGGCAGGCCCCTAGCCTGGCATAATCCAAGTAGACATTACCTGAATGACAACATACATTCAGTGACAAGAGGAAGCCAAACTCTGGCATTTTAGGATCAACAAATACAAGTCAAAGGACATAATCAGATCACGCGCCTCATCCCCAGTGCCTCCCTCAAAGTGTTTTCTCACCTAAATCTTTTAAGTTGCTCCCTGAAAAGTAACTTTTGGATTTAAAAGTCTGACTTTGTCTGTTGAATAGATATGTTTTTCGGGTTTCTTTAAATATGATCCTTTTGGGGCTTTTTCCCCCGTAGTTTTTCTTTTTTTTTTAAATCCTTTAGAGTCATTTTTAACCCACCAAAAGTTTTTTTTTTTAGTCTATATAACAAAATAGTAATTTCAACGTTGCCAACTGAAAAAAGCAGTTTGTTGTGTTGCCCTGCTGCTATGTACGTCCCTGTTGCTGTAAGCTATTTCCAAGAACAAACTAAACAGCTCTGGAAAACTGGTACATGGAGCAACTCACATGGTTTCACGTAGAGCAGAAAAAGCCCCTTTGCCTCGGTATTCCAAAGACTGTAAGATCTTCTGATCATAAGCAATAATTATCTTGAACCTGAGAATGGAAAGAAAGAAATTATATTTGACTTAGTAAATTTCAAGGAAGTAAATGTTTCTTACAACAAAATGGTGTTAGACTGTTCCCCTCTGCCTTTAAGCTGCATTTATATAGTAATAGCTCTCCCTGTATCATAGGAATGCTCCCATAAACTTTGGTAAATTTCATACAAAGTAGCTCACGTTTCTGTCCATACAGTTTATTGATCAACAAGCGTTCTCTGAGTTCCTGTTGCTAGCGCTGCTCTAGCAGCTGCATAAAATATCTGAACCGTGAGTAAAGACATCGCCTCCTACTCCAAGTCATTCGCCCCATATGGGAGAGGAGATGTCTGAAGCAGCGAGGGAACAATTAAGGTGACATAGTGATATCTTGGAAAGTTGTCATTTCTCTACTCAGCACCTCTCAGCACATGCAAATGATTCTTCTTCATTTCCTTTTGAGAAGCAAGTATTAAAGTGCTACAAACTTAAACTGCTGGAGTTAATAATCTCTATTCATTCAAAAAATCTAAGCATTTACTACTAAAATTATTTTAATTTTTTAGACCACTCATGAATGTTAAGAGAAGATTTTATGTCTTTAACTACATCACGTTTTCTATTTTCCATTGAGCCTGTGTGACCAAAAATTGTCAGTTCCTCATAAGCACTGCTGTGCTTTCTAACCTTCTTGAACCTGCATCCTGATTTATTAACAAGTACTTAGGTAACTTTAGCTTAATTGTGGAGCAAAGGAGTTAGAATTAAGATTTCCTGATTGCTAATGTTTTGGTTCTACTAATTTGATTTTGTTCTTCCTATGTATCACAGATTCTATTAACTGCCATGAGATGCAAGTCCTTAAATCATCAGTAATGCTCTAGAGACACTGCCACCTTCTTTGGATTTAACACCTGCATTTTATTATCTTTTAATTAAGTTCTCAGACATGCAAGTACAGAAAGAAAACAATGGGTGATGAATGCTTCTGCATGAACAGGAATTAACTGTACATAAAATGAATATAACTTATTTTAAAATTTCTTATGCAGTAAAATGTTGTGTTGGTTAAAAATTACTGGCCTGAGGTTAAACAGATTTTAATTAAAAATTACAAGCTCGCCCCACCCCAAAGCACTACTGCCTACAACTCTAAAAACACCAAATGGACAAAAACCTTAAAATTGTTCAACAGCACCCCCTAGCATAGGCTGTTTGACTAGGAAGCAAATTCTAGTTGTCGTTTTACCTCTAAAACTTACGTGCTTTTTATATGTCTAGTCATATGGGCACTTTCTTCACGTTATTCCTGAAATTGGATGTCTGAAGGTAACTGTGAACAGAGGATAGTGTGAGCTAGCAAAATAATTTCTTGTGAAAATATTCTCAAAATGATTTCACTTTAACTCTGGCTATCCTCTATTTGTCTCAGCTTTTTTTTAAAATTTTTTAAAAGTTTTTATTATTTTTAATTTCAGAATACTATGGGGGTACACACATTTTAGTTACATATAATGCCTTTGCCTCGTCCGAGCCAGGGCTCCAAGCGTGACCTTCCCCCATACAGTGCGCTCTGCATCCATTCGTTGTGAGTTTGCCCACCCCCACCATTCCCCTCCCACCTGACGGCACCCATTGTCTCAGCCTTGGTTGGCTGGTTTAAGGAGACTTTTGTTGTCTTTTAGAGGAAGCCATCTAGGAAAGAAGAAACAAAGCTGGGGGAAGGGTCCCCGTAGTAGACTGTAGAAACTCACAAGGTGGACACAGCAGATATAACTGTCTTTGGTGAATGTTGGGAACATAGCCTTTGAGGCCACACTCTTGGCTTTGTGATCTTGAGCAGGCTCTTTAACCACTCTGTGACTTAGTTTCCTCCTCTGTAAAATGGGTTAATAGTAATAGTAGCTAGCTCACAAAACCGTTGCAGTTAATGTGCACGTAGTGGATTCTCAGAGACAACCGGCAGTTGTTGTCATCATTATTTCACCGTAGATGCTTGGATGTGATCATGATCTACAGCTTGGGCTCCGTCATCAGAAAGACCTGAGTTCAAACCCTCTGACGGACCTTGCTCAAACTGCTGAAACTCAGTTTCCTCATCTCTACATAGGGATAGTAATAGCAACTACTGCATACAATTGTGGAATTAGAAAATATATGCAAAGTGCCTAGACCAACCTAGGCAGAACAGGTGGAAAATAGCTGTTGGGATTTTCAGAATAATTATAATCCTCTAAGACTAAAGAAGAAGCGACAACAATATCAACATTCTGTAAGCTGGAAAGCAGAGAGAATGGAAACTGAGTTAACAAACCCAAGAAAGCCAATTATACTGTGGGATGCACAAAAGGCTCAGGAATTGCTGGCACCAGGGATCTCTGGAAATGGAGGTGATGATGGAGCTAAAAACAATTGGATTGATCGAAGGTCAGTTTAAAAAGCAGCCTCCTTCGTGGCCTTCCACATTCCTTGCAGCCAGGCACTGTGAAGGGCTGTTAAGTGAAAGTCTGCATTCTGACTACTGCCAAGATCCTTGGGCATCCTCCCTGGTTTGGCTCCCAGAATGCTGGCAAGGAGGTTTAGATTCTCCAAGCTGGAATTGAGATGTGCCTTCTCTGGGGGTCCCTCCCAGCCCAAGTAAACAGACCCTAGCACACTGCCCTTGGAGACGATATCCCTAAAAACACCCGTCACCTCCTTGAAGCCCACAGTCCACACGGCCCATCTGTGTACACAGAGCTTCAAGTCAGCTCTCCAGAGCTCCACACTTAACTAGGAGCAGGAGCCAGGGATCCCTAGACCGAGGTGCTCCTGAGGGTAGACCCTAGTGGCCTGTACAACAAGGCACATTATCCGATTATGTTGTGCAGACTTCCTAAAGTAGGTCTATTTGTGTTCTGGAATTCGATTGTTGCTTCTTTCCTAGTATGTTCCAAGTGTACCCCTGGACTTCTCCTGAGATGTACCTAGCACGTAGCTGGCACTCAGCACACGTTAGCTGGAGTCCTTGCTAATTCAGCCATCACAGGACAGAGAGAATCACCTCTGGCATGTTTCACCTGCTTCTTAGAGGACACTCAGTTTAGAATTAGAAGGCGAAGTTTGAATATTCAGCTGTTTTTGTAACTACTGCTTACAGAAGTTTCGCAGTAGAAAGGAAGGGGCCCTTGGATTTAAAGAACAGGCTTTTAATTCTGCCACCAACAGTATGACCTTCATCAAGTCCTTTCATCTCTCTGGACATTAGTTACCACTGATGTGAAACGAAGGGCCAGGCTAGACTGTCTGTAAAGGCGCCGTGGTTGCTGTCAAACCCCATGACATCAGAACAAAAGAGTATTTCAGGACAAGACTCTGAGGTTGACCTAATTACTTTGCAGAAGTATATACTATTACTACCACTAATAAATTTAGAACAGAATAATACATCATGAGGATAATTAGCAATATCTAAGAATTATTGACTATCTACCATGTTCCATCTTCTTTAATCTCATTTAATGCAATAATAGTGCTTTAGGAGAGAGATTCTGCTATGTTTGTTTTACAGATCAAGGAATTGAGGCTCTGAGAATTTAAGTTACTTGCGAAATTTATGGACAGTAAGTGGCAGAGTCTAGTTTTTGAAGCTCTGGCCACCTCCAGAGCCCTGGTCACCACGCACTGCTCTTCTGAACTCTGTTTGGTTCTTCTCCAGCAAAGTCATCACACTCATTCCGTTTCTGCTTTCAGTTTTTAATCTGACTTTATTGCCTCTCACCGGAAAATTATGTGGGGTTTTCCCCTGTAAAGTGGATTGGCATTAGAGCTATAAACAGACCAACTGCCGTATTCATTTCGCAAAATTAGTTTGCTTGGAGTTCTCAAAGGCCACGAGCATACAAAAGGCTCTGCATGTGTGAAATTATACGTTGTTAAAGTCCCACATATCAACCCTCTACCGGATCCATAATTTTTCCCAATGCAGTCAAGCCCGCAGGTCACTGCCGTTCCACAGATTATGTGGCATACCAATTGTTCTCTGTGATTGCAGATTACTTACAAACTTACAAGCAAATATTTTAACTGCTCCATGTGTATAAATCTGTTTTCTGTTTAATGTTGATATTCGAGTATATAAAAATAAAGAGAGGACATTTAAGAGATTTGATGAAGCAAACAAAAAATATTTTCAAAGAAATTTAGGAGAGGCTGGGGACGAGAACTCCCTCCGACTTTTGTTGTACTTTTTTTGCGGTAAAATGTACGTAACATAAAATCTACCATGTTAGTCATTTTTTAAGTGTACAGTTCAATGGCAGTAAATAAATTCACACGATTGTGCAACCATCACCACCATCCGTTTCCAGAACTTTTTTTCTTGCAAAACTGTGACTCTGTACCCATGAAACACTAACTCTAACTCCCTGTTCCCCCCCTGCCCCCAGCCCCTGGCAACCACCATTCTATTTGCTGTCTCCATGAATCTGACTAAGTTGCTGTGAATTTTGTAGAAGGTCGTACGTGACACAATTGGTATTGTAAATGAAAGAGTAACGGTTGACATTTATTACCATTATGACCTAAAAGTCTTATTATGGTGAAAATATTTCAGAAGTATTTAAAGTGAAATGATGCATGTTAAGCTCTTTTCCCTCCTTGAAATAACTGAAAGCCTATTAAAAAAAATGCTGAAATTCTTATAACTGGGCTTAAAAGTGATGGTGTCCGTATGCTCTCTTGCTGCAGTTCCCAAACCCTGGGCGGCGGACTGGTCCCAGTCCCTGGCCTGTTAGGAACCGGGCTACACAGCAGGAGGTGACGGTGGGCAAGCCAGCAAAGCTTCTTCTGTATTCATAGCTTCTCCCATGGCTCACACGGCCACCTGAGCTCCGCCGCCTGTCAGATCAGCAGCAGCATTAGATTCTCATAGGAGTGTGAACCCCACTGTAAACCGCGCATGCAAGGGATCTAGGTTGTGCGCTCCTTATGAGAATTGGTCTGAAACCATCCTCTCTTCTGCCCCCTCATCCGTGGAAAAATTATCTTCCATGAAACCGGCCCCTGGTGCCAAAAGGTTGGGGACCGCTGCTCACTCGGATGACTGCTGTTTCTTGCTTTTTTCTCCCATGGGGCTACCATCACAATTTTAGTCCAGGCTGCTGAAAAAGCATGTCTCTCCCTTTGATGGCCCTCCAGCCTCAAGTCTCAGCTCCAAAGGTCATTCGTAAGAGTCCTCCCTGCCCTTTCTGTGCCCGGCTTCATTTTGGGAGGGATGAATGTTGCTGGTCAGTGTATGACGCAAATAAAGAAGGACAAATATTCACTCATTTGTTCTTCAAACAAGCCTTTCTTGAGTACCTACCATGATTACTTACTATATACAAAGACAGATAAGCCACTATCACCGTCTTTAAGGGGCTTGCATGGTATTCGGTTGAAACATTTAAAAGGGTTAGAAGAAACAGACATGAAACAGACAAGCGGAGGTGCCATTGCAATCTCTGGGGAGAACAGTGAGGAGGAAAGCGGCTCTGCCCGAGTGGTGAGGGTGGCAGCGTGGAGCTTTCTTTGCCTTTCTTCACAAGCCTGATGGGATGTACTGTGCTCGCTCGACTGGTTTCTGCAGCTCCTGTTCAGAGTCTGTAGGATCTGGGGTTATCCGGAGGATACAGCAGAGCAGATGGCGGCTCGTTAATTTGAACAAGGAAGCGGCAGTTCCCACTGCCACTGCCTCACACTTCCGTCCTCGGTGGTCATGAAATGCAAGTGTGTGAATTTTCTAGATCACGGTTGCAATGTACATAGATGAGCTAAATTCTGTTACTGGCCTCACATTTTGCCAGATGCTAAACTTTTTTCTTCTTTGGAAGGTTAAACAAGGAAATGCTAATTCATTTCTAGATTACAGTGGTCTCCTTTCAAACGAAATTACCTAAATAGACAACTGGCCTAATCTGAAGGGAAAAAAATAAAAATTTTTGGCCTGGGGAGATGACATGCACACCTGTAGTCCCAGCTACCTGGGAGGCTGAGATGGGAGGATCACTGGAGCCCAGGAATTTGTGACCAGCCCGGGACAACATAGTGAGACCCCTGCCTACAAAAAATAAAAATAAATAAATAAAACTTTCTACAAGACATTATGATGATACAAACTGACTGTGGCCTGGTGGTGCTGTTTTGGAGACTGGGGACAGAAATGTCAGGACAGTGAGCTAGGGATAGAAAAGGATCTCCCGGTTGTCAGTTCAGGAGGTCACTGTATTACGAAGAGGACCATGGCATAGCCATATGTCCTAAGCCTGAGCCTAGGGAAACCAAAAATTAGGGCCCCTTAACCCAGTCTTTAAAAAGCAGCGTGATGACACTCCAGTCTAGTTCACCCAAAACATTCCCTGGACTGCAGTTTCTTCTTGACCACGTAGGGTATTTATTTGAGGGAAAATTGCCACTTAATCATGTAACGCCACCCTACCCTGGTCAGCATACAACAAGGAATTAGGTAGAGATGGCAAACAAGTCTTATACCATATTAAACAAAATCTATATGTATTTTTTTCAGGTACAACTTTTTTATTTTTTCATTTTGTTTTTAAATCAGTAAAAGAATTAAAAAAATGAGTGCTAGAGGCTGTAGTGATTTAAGCAATAGCAAATGTGTGCATTTTCCCTTTTTCGTTTTTTAAATATGTTTAAATTATCATATTGCCGGCACAGCTGATTTGCATGAAATTCTGCACCATACATAGTAATTGTAGCAAAGTTACCCCCATCCCAGGGCATAGAAAACTACTCTGGAAAATAATTTTTACTGAAGTCTAACCAAACTTCATTAAGTAGATTGTGACAAGATTATAAATTATACAAAAAATAACATTTTAACATTTTACCATCAACTTAAGAAAATGATTTGCCTGTACAAATTTTTAAAATTTTTGAAGGTGATATATTCTATCCTCCCGTGGTCCTCAGAATTAAAGTATAATGAGCAGGAAAGAAAAGGAAAAGAATACAAGAGGGCCAAGGCAGAAGGTCTTGCCAGAAGCAATGAAGGCAGAGGATGGCAGGCAGACATCGCCTCGCAACGGAAACGCGTTCTGAGAGAGGCACCAGGAGGTGATCTCACCGTTGCGTGAACATCACAGAGGGTACTTACACAAACTTAGGTGGTGTAGCCCCCTACACACCCAGGCCATGTGGTATAGCCTGTTGCTCCTAGGCTACAAACCTATATATGATAGCATGTTACTGTGCTGAGTATTGTAGGCAATATCTAAACGTAGAAAAGGTACAGTAAAAAATGGTATTATAATCTTACGGGACCACCGTCTGATGTGGTCTGTTGCTGACCGAATCATTGTTATCGTGCATGGCTGTATTTAACAATCGGCTCTCCTCCTAAGAACCATTTCCAGCATACCACTGGATATATGTATTATTTGGCCAACATTAATAAGCTTTTAGAAACACTTGAACTTGAATGCCTCTGGAGAGGGCTTTGTCTTGCCAATTACACCTGGCCCCTCTACGCGGGGTTGTTTCCTCAGGGCACTCCATCGCTTTGTATTACCTGCCTGGCCTCCACTGGCTTTGGGCTGCAAGGGACAGGTACTGTCCAGCAGTGGCCCTGGGGGGCATTTCCTGGGTCCTTGCCTGTTTCTTTACAAATGTGTGTCCTTTCCAGGCCACTGTCTCATTTTTAGGTATTGGAACATAAGGGATCAGTTTAAAAATGTTTGAACTATTCTTTCCCCCACCCTCTTTAATGTATGTATGTTTGACGTTTTTAAGAATGCAAAATATGTATTGAAAGTGACGGAAATGCAGAGTTTTTATCCCCTTTTGGCCAATAACTTTTTGACCTTGGGTAACTTACTAAATATCTCAGAGCCTCTGTTTCCTTAATGTTTTCCTTAATGTTCTCAACCATGATAACAATCACCTCATATAGTCGTGAGGATTAAATGATAAAAAGTTACTAGAAATAATAGCAATAATAGTAATCGCTGGCATCTTTTGGACTCTTACCACAGGGTGGGGCTTGTGCCACATAGGTATTTCATCTGTATTAATTTGGGTAATGCCCACAGACCTTAATGGGGTGTATGGGCCCTGGGAGGGGTGCTGTCGATGAGTTATTATTTTATTGTTGTTCTTATAATTATGAGAGACCATAAGTGGTAAAGAATCAAAAGCTATGTTTCTCCATTGTCAAATTATCATGGGAACTTCAGTTAAAAACATACGTATGGCCTCATGTAAGAAACAAATTAAGCATGATTGTCTCTGTATTCTAGGAATTTATTTGCTATAACGTATAAGAAGGAGGGCGGGGTGGGGAGGAGAAAGGGAGAGAGAGGGAGAGAACATGCACACAGGCAAGTGGACCAGTATACGTGTCATTTGATTTTGTTTTGTTTTGGTGTCCTCGCCATGTTTTCTAACAAATGGCTATTAGACAACAGATGTAGCACTCACGTTTGTGGACTTTCATTGCAATAACACACTGAAATGAAATTTTGAGAAATGGGATGAAGTCTTTAATGTTTTAGTGAGTTTTATCAGGAAACTTGGATTTTGGTAAAAGTTTCTACTACATTGTGGGACAAGCCAGAAAAGCAAGGTTTTTCAGGGGTTTTTTTTGTGTTTTGAGACAAAGTCTTGCTCTGTCGCTGGGCTAGAGTGCTGGTGTCAGCCTAGCTCACTGCAGCCTCGAACTCCTGGGCTCAAGTGATCCTCCTGCCTCAGCCTCCCGAGTAGCTGAGAGTACAGGCACACACCACCACTCTGGCTATCTTTTTTCTATTTTTTTAGGAGAGACAGGATCTCATTCTTGCTCAGGCTGGTCTTGAACTCCTGACCTCAAGCAATCCTCCCACCTCAGCCTCCTAGAATGCTAGGATTACAGGCATGAGCCACTTTGCCTGGCCACAAGCAAGATTTTTTTTAAAAAATTGTTCTTCAAACAAGCAGACGCCACTGTGTAAGTCTCATGGTTCAGGGTACTCTCTTGAGTGCTTTGAACCACAAAGTTCGGGGGAGATGTGTTAACTTAAAACACTGACATTAGTTCATGATCACCTTGGATGTTTGCAGAGGTCTTCTGTCTGAATCAATTTTGTTTCTAATGCAGGGAGGAAAATCATTCTAATTTGGCTGTTATTTCTGTGTGTGGTCATAAGCAGCCTTTTAACAGTTACCTTGAAAGAGTAATACAAAATGTGAACAATGTGGAGTGTTGGTGACTTGGAATTAAAAATTCAAACCGCATTTTACTTCAAACAAATTAGAAATGAAAATGAAATGCCATGGAAGCGTCACATTCTCAAACACTTAGTGACTCTAAGTGATTGTGAAAACACCAATGTCAGGTGCATCTGGAAACTTTAAATTGTTTCATGAAATTGAGTGTGGAAAAAAGTAGTATTTCTAAATTAACATGATTTTTTTACATAATACATGATTTTAAACACATATGTGTAGCTGAATTAATCAACAATATAAGTAGTCGCCTGAAGGTTTCAACCACACCCTTAAAGGATTATATACAAGCTGGCCAAGACGCTTTTCTGAGGCTCTCTTTGGACAAACAGGAATCGCTTTATGTTCAGGTCTATATGGTTCATTAAAGCTCATAATCATGTTCTTTAATTGTTTTTTGTTTTGGGGGGGGTTTGCCTTTTACTCAAGTAAGAAAAGATTTTCACTTGAAAGGCAAGGAATGAGGGAAAAATCAAATTGTTTCTTAAGGTGAATTTGCCTAGGAGGACCTAGAGGAAGCGAGAAGAATGGAGAGAGTGAGATCGAATAACCGGAAACCTTTCTATGTAAGGCAGAACCTCGGAGAGAAGGATGTTCCACCCCTTCTTCTCCCTGACAACGGCCTTTGGATCAGGCTGTGGGAGGACCCAGTCCCCCTCTGTCCTGCCCCAACAGTGGATGCTCGTGCTTGGCTGAGGTATCTTGGGGAATGTATACCAAATTTGAGGGCGAGACAGGATGAAAGCTTTTCTAGAAAGCTTCTAAAAGGCTGAAAAGATAAGCCAATGAAGAAACTCGTGGCTAAACACACTCCTTTAGAGGATTTCAGGATCAATTCTGTTTGCAAAGTTTAGAATAAAGATATTCTAGGCAGCACACTTCTCTAAAAGGAGAGAGAGAAAAAGAACAATGCTTTCCCTTGATTGCTTAAGTACCACATTTCAATTTTAAAGAGCATTTTCAGCCCAAATTCTAGCTGCAGTATCTTTTCCTACCAGCCTTAGACTGGTAACATTAGTCATGGAACAATGCGAGATTTGATTATTGACCATCCAGACTGTGTATTGAAATCTCGTGACTAACTCCATATTGTAAAATATAGCACAATAGAACCGACACCTGTATTAACTAAAAAGGCAGGAGGGTGAAGTGGAGACACTGTTAAAACTCCTCATTTACTCTGACTTCTGCTGGGAAGAGGTTGCCGAAGGGTATGGAAGAGAGTGTATGAGCGGGGAGCTAAGTTCAAGCATGAGCCAGGAGTAATCGTAGAAATACTGGGAGAAATAAAAAATGAAAAAAAGAAAGGCATTTTTTTCATCAGTTAAAAACTTAAATCCTCCGTATTTGAAAACATAAAAAGTTGAAATAAATTTTTTTGAAATCATAATACATGCAACAGAAAGGCCACACATTTTATAAATGTGTTTACTAATAGAAAAAATTGATACAAAAAGTTCATAGGCAGATGAATAAAAGATGCCGTGGCTATGGCTCCTCTTCTCCCAGCAATCGGCCCCGCCCCTGCTGAGAGACCCCCACTTACCACAGTGGTGGGCACCTGACTAAAGGCGGGCTCCTCAGCGTTTCCCAGGATGCTTGCGTTGGCAGGTGATGGAGAAGACTCTTGCCTTTTGGGCTACAGATTTGGAACGATGAGTCTGGGGTTGCCAGGGGGTCATGAAGACAATGAAACCAAAGTGACAAGCAAAGATGAGAGACACGGAGAGCGAGGACATTGCTTGACTACCTGGATCCAGTCGTGCCTAAGACTGATCAGACCCATTCCTGTTGGGTAGACCAACAAATCCCCTTTCTCCTGAGGTAAATGGAGTTGGGTTTCTCACTTTTAAGGGAGGGAGTCCTCGCTGATACAGAACAGTTCTCAAAGCTCTCAGTCCTCTCCTCTCTCCTCATCAGCACTGCCCTCTGGACTGCCCTGGAGAACAGAAGTTTCTTCTCACTCTACTACCCAGAGTCCTCTGGGGTCTCCATTACCACCTGGCTTCGGGCCGACCCATGTGCAGCCACAATCTATCAAAATACTCAGCTAAACAGACCACCATCGCTTTCCTCCCTAGGGTCACCGCGGCAGACTCCTACGTAGCCTCCTCCCTCTGGTTCCCGTCTTGCCACAGCTCAGATCTGGTCACGTGACTTCCCTGCTTAAAACCCTTCAGCGGCTCTCCATTTCTCTTAGTATAAAACTCAGAATCCTTCATTTGTCTTCCAAGGCCGCGGGGATCTGGCAAGACTCACAGCTTGGCTTCATCTCTCCTCCCTTCCCATCCTGGACGCTGTACTCCAGCGACAAGCCAAGCCAAGAACATATCGGATGGATGTGTCCCCCATCCTCAGTGCCTTTCTGCTGTCCTCCAAGACACGTCTCACGTGCCTCGCTCCAACAGGAATGTTGATTGAGCTCCACATGCACAGTCTCTGCGATAAATAAAGAATATTGTCTGAAAAAATAATTACATTCTAATGTCTCCACTCAGAAAGACTCCATTTTTTCTAATCTCCTCTGACTATCCAAATATAAGCCATCCAAACATAAGCCCTGGAGCTTAAGTTTTATTACCTCTGCATTTTTATTAGCATTAATAGCCGTGTCACCTCTCCCTTGCTTGCCCAGAAAAAAATATCTTTACTTGGAATGTCTACCCATCTATTAGGCATTCTTAGCAAGGAAGACAAAATACTTGTTTTTATCCAGATTTAACCCTTTTAATCAGATTTATCCAGATTTAACCCTTTTAAGTAAGCCTAAACCTCCCTTATTTCTCATTTAGTCACCACCATGTCCCCCGTCAGCTAAGCCAGAAGTCTGGCCATTATTCCTGACTATGCGTCTTCCTCTTCCATCCTCCCGACGTATTTAATTGACCTCGAATCTCACCCGTTCTTACATTTGCGTCCAGCGTTTGCATTTTGCTCTCTGACATTCGCAGTTGCTCCACGCAGGCAGGGATCCGGTTTGTCTCTTTCCTGTCATATCCCTCAGAGCGGAGCAAGGTGCCCAGCATGTAGTAGGCGCCCAGCCATTTTCTTGACAACTCGCCAGTCCTTCCCTCTTCTCTGTCCCCAGAGCCACTATTTTATTAATATAAGCCACATTTGTTCCACGCTTCGTGTGTAACAGGCAGCCCAGCGAAGGAGGTACTGTTCGTGTCCCCATGTCACAGCTGAGGAGACTGAAGCGCAGAGGTTCTGTCGTCGCTCCAGGTCACGCAGGTAGAAAGGGGAGAGGTCTGACTCCCGAGCCTGTACTCTCATCATCTGCTCGGTGTGCCCCTCTGGTCTCAGCTCAGCTCTTCATGGAATCTCTTCTCATCTACTGGCACAGCTTCCAGACTGTTCTCGGCATCCATCTCTGAAACATAATTCTGACATTTCTGTCAGAAGCGTCATAAACTCTTTCAGTGGCTCCCTCTTGTTTCAGAGGAAAACTCAAACAGTCAAGCATGAGTCGCTTCATGGCCCAGCCCCTGCCCACCCCACCGCCACGCCCTGGGTCCCCACGCTCTCTCTTGCTGCCTCGAACTCTAGGTGGTTCTCAGCATAGACCACGCTCTCTTCTTTCCCTGCCAGCGCATACATTCCTCCCCCTTCAAGATCCACCCCTCCCAGAATCTTCCCTAACCTCCTCCTCTGGGTTAACGTTTTATTCCAGGGGCTTACACTACATTTACCTCTATCTTTTTAAAACCTCTATTTACTTTCCTGTTTGTTTTTAGTAACTGGAGATCCTATGTCCGTAGAACAGTCTGGCACTGTGGTAATAAGTACCATTAGATAGTGATTTAGTGAAGATGGACTATTAGGTTTCTCCACTGTAGTTTTCCACTAATACTTGTTAATCCATCTATCTGTCCCCATATACTTTTCATCGTATCCATGGACCTGGTCTCAATATTATTTTGGCTTGAGAGGAGTGAGTTTTGCAGGTGTGGTAGGCTAAATAATGACTCTCCCTCCCCCAAGACGTCCACATCCTAATCCCCAAAATCTGTGACTAGGTTACCTTACATGGGAAAGGGGCCTTTTCGGGTGTGTTTAAATTAATGATCTTGGAATGTGGGGATTATCCTGGATTATCCCGAAGGGCCGATACAATCACAAGTATTCTTGTAAGGAGGAGGCAGGATGATCAGCGTTTAAAAAAGAAAATGTAAGAAGATATAAGCAGAGGTCAGAAAGGAGAGATGCTAAGATGCAAACTTTGCAGATGGAGTGAGGAGGCACGAGCCAAGGGAGGCAGCCTCTAGAAGCTGGAAAGGCAAGGAAACATTCTCTCCCAGAGCATCCAGGAGAACACAGTCCTGCAGAGCAGTTTTACACTTCTGATCTGCAAGTTTATGTTTTAGCCATACTTCTGTGGTAATTTATGAAGCAGCAATAGGAAAATACGAAACCAATACAGATGTTGGTACCTTGAAATACGGTACTGCTGTAATAAATACCTACAGATGAGGAATTGGCTTGGGAATTGGGCAGAGAGTGGAATAATTTTGAGGAGTGTGATAGAGAAAGCCTAGAATACCTTGAATAGACAGTGGAAAGATAGATGTCAAAGAATCTGCTGATGAGGACTGAGAGGAAAGTGAAGAGCGTGGTAGAGAAAACCTATACTGTCTTAGGGAAAACCCAAATTGTCATAAACAGACTGTTGGCGGAAATATGGACCTAAAAGGCACCACTGGTGAGGGCTCTGAAGGAAATGAGGAGCACGTTATCTGAAACTGGAGGAAACTCTGTCCTTGTTATATAGCAACAAAAAGCTTAGCTGAATTATGTCCTGTAAGCTATGTGAAATGCAGAACTTGTAAATAATGATATTTAACTGAGATTTCAAAGTGTTGAAAATTACAGGCTAGTTTCTTCTTGCTGCTCATAGTAAAATGTGAGAGGAAAGATAAACTGAGGGAAGAACTGTTAAAGCAAAAAGGAACCAGGACTTGATGATTCAGGAAATTTTCAGCCAATCCAAATTGCAAAAGACATTAAAACTAGGAGATCCACTGTCAGGAAAGCATGCTCTAGAAAGAAAGCCAAGGGTGTGGCTGGACAATCTCTTGCTAGTTCCTGGAAAGGATTAAAAGCTCAGAGTATTCAGCCACAAAGATGGCTCTTTGAACAGATTAGACATGTGATTTATTAATTTCCTCAACCATTTCAGCAGAAGCCAGGAATAGAGATGGATTATCCAGGAAAGATCGGTGGAGGAGCCACCTGTCTAATGAATTCTGATGATATATACAGGAGACCCATGAGGTTCTCAAGGATGTCATACCAGCAGAAACACTGCCAGGATGAACTGAGAGGGACAGGGAGAGTGCTATCAATGAAGGTTGTCCTATTCCCCACATTCTACGAGCAGGAAACAAGCTAATAAAACTACTCAACTGCAAACATGTGCTACCCTTTCAGGAGAAGTAAGAGTGATTACAAGGACAGAGGTTAGACCCAGAGGGCACAGTCCTGACCCAAAGAGGATTATTCCCAGACATGGAACCTAATGGAATTTGCCCAGTTAGATTTTAAAATTGCTTAGAATTAGTGACTCTTTTTCCCCCCATTTTCTCCCTTTTTAAGTGGGAATGCCTACAGCTATTATTTTATGCCTGTCCACCATTGTATTTTGGGGGCCGATAACTTGTTTTCTAGTTCTACAGGTTCACAGATGGAGAGGAATTCTGTCCCAGGATGGATTATACCCAGAGCCTCACTGATAATCTAATTTAGATGATTTAAACAAAAAGATTCAGGACTTTTGAGCTGAGAAGACTGAAATGGGATTTGAAATTTGAGTTGTTACTATAATGGGTTGAGACTTTTGGGGGACCTTGGGATGGGTAAATGTATTTTGCATGTGGGGTGGGTATGAATTTTGCAGGGGCAGAGCGCACACAGTGGTAAGCTGAATAATGTCTCTTCCAAAGATGTTCATGTCCAAATCCACAGAATCTGTACATATGTTACCTTACATGGTAAAAGAGATTTTGCAGATTTGATTAAATTAAGGATCTTGGCATTATCTTGAATCATTTGGATGGACTCAGTATAATCACAGGGATCCTTACAAGAGGGAGGCAGGAGAATCAGAGTTAGAAAAAGAAGATCTAAGGACAGAAGCAGAGGTTGGAGAGGAGAGAAGATGCTACACTGCTGGCTCTGAAGATGGACAAAGGGGCCGTGGAATGTAGGTGATGTCCAGAAGGTAGAAAGGAAACATTCCTTCTTAGAGCCTCCAGAAGGAAGGAAGCCCTGTGGACCAATTAGACTTCTAACTTCCAGAAGTGTGAGATAATACATCTGTGTTTTTTTAAGCCACTCAATTTGTGTTAATTTGTTATAACAGCAATGGGAAACTAATACAGCAGATTTTCTGGGCATTGACTGTTTTGGAATTAAAGAGAATTGTGGATGCGTTCACCTAGTTCAGGAAGGCTAGAAACTGATTCCAACTTTTGACTGGCTTACACAACACAATGAGTGTGAGAAAAAAAATCATGCCTTTCAACTGGATTGTTTAACTTTTTGTTTTTAGCTTTGACATTTGCAGTTTCTCAACTTGGCAAGGAAAACCTGTCGAGATTTTGGTTCATCATAGAAAAAGTTTAGCAATTCTGCACAAATGGTGGGGTTTTTATTTTTTAAAATATTAAAGACATGGATGATACATTTCTTTGTTGTGATATTTTGCTAACTTTGATCAAATATACTTTGATTTTTCTAGCTATATTTTTTCCTACCAGAAAAACCTAGTTTTAAAACATGTTAATTTTATGGTAGCCATCTCTTAAATGCAGTCTCCTAAGGGGAGAGAGACCAGGCAGCAGGCATAGTTGATAGTGGAATCCCCAAGATCTTTGGTCATGTTATTATGGATCACAATGAAGGTGATTCCCATTTGTATGTGTTTCGTCTTATTTGATGGTTGGAGCAGAGAAACAAGAAGTGGAAAAATTAAGGTGGAGGAGTGTGTATATGCAGTTTTCTGGGATAAAAACACAGATTTTGTCTCTATTTTACTTTGTCAAAGTGGCATTTAGCCTAATTTACTAATGCTATTCCACTGCAGTAGATAACCGAGTAGTTGTATTAATAGCTTGTCTTGAAGTCTAAACTCTGAATGGCATTTTGGCCCAGTTTAAACTTTCAAGAAAGTTTTTTTCCATATTCCTATGAAACACACATATATTAGTACAAATAAGATACTTGACAAAGTTGCCCATCAGACTACACAGAAGAGGAAATCTCTGTGATTAATGTTAGGTAGTTCTGTGATCAAGAATACAGACATCTCATGAGAAGTTCTTATTCCTATAAATAAATAAATAAATAAAAGAATACATACTTATTTTTAAATTAGCATCATGGTAGTCATTAGGGCCATCCATAAATATTCCAGTTCTCTTCCTTCCAAGCATAGTAGTATTGTATTTTCTCTCCTCTCTTGAACTTAGGTTTGGTACCTGTGACATGCTCTGGCAAAGTAAATATGAACATTTAACCTTTGCTCAACTCCAGCCATGGTGTCTGTGGAAGCACATGTTGACCTGGGGCCTCCATTATCCTGAGTCCCCGAGTGACCAGATTGAGCAGAGTCATCCTGCAGCCTGTGCTGGACATGTAGGACGTGCAAGAGATAAACTTGTGTTTTATTAAACTACTGATATTGGGGGTTATTTTTTACTACAGATAACCTACCCTATCCTAACTGATACAAGCATCTTGGACAAAAAATCGAATATGGTTCTTCCAAATTAGTTGGTTCTCTGCATGTGTATGAAATAATTATTTCAAAAACTTTGAAGGTATAGTATCTGTTTGAAACATCATTAACTTTAATTTCCAGTGGAATTTATAAGATTATAGCTTGTTTCCTTCGATTACTGACATGGTGACCTCATGACTTTATTCTACATTTGTTGGTTACAACTCTGCTTACTTTTTAAAGATTATTTTTAATGTTTCCAATCTACCTTGAGAAGCAACTTTGTCAAAAATACTAGGTGCTTTAAAACTGATTTGCTTCCTGTTTGCTTAACATAAAATAAGACACATGGCTATGTTTTAATTTCTAGAAAAACGAGTTCCAAAAAGCTGAGAGTTTACATGCCAACTTCGTCACTGCTAAATAATTCTAACACAATATTAATAATTCTAATAATCGCCATGGGCAGATAATTATAATGGAAATATTGACTTCATGTAATTATAATGATCGTGGTAGCCCAAGCTGTTGAATCTGGAGTTTGGGTCTTCCCATCTGTAAACATCCAGAAATTCTGATAGAGCGAAAGTGGCTTATCTGATCATCATTCATTAAATAGAAGATAAAATTCCTTTGTATTTGAAGGAGACAGTGTCCTACCTCATGTTGATACCACCTGAGAAATCAAATATAAGACATCAAATGAGACTGTTTTCCCCTAAAAGCTGGAATAATTTACTCTGTTTACTTTATAGCCAAATGTGGTCCTATTTTTAAAATGTACATGTACCCACCCCCCAAATCCCCTGATTATAGTTTCAAAGTATTTTCTTTCTCCAGTATTCATGTACTTTCTAAAATGCAGTGCTTCGAGTGTATTCACATGCAGACATGGTCTGTGTCTAGGGGCAAACTCTTCGAAAGTTCCTATTTTGTACTTTTCCATCTTCTCTCGTGTGGGACCCTCGTAGCAATCCAGGGAGCTATTACTCTAACCCCCACTACTTTTCTCTAGGCCTCCGGCTTCCTGCATCCCTCTGGCCTCTGGGATTTCTCTATAATACAGAACTTTCCACTGCTGGGCCCTGAAAAAGAAAATGAGACTCCTCCCTGGATTTCCAACCCAGAACCAATTTGGAAAGGGAACCTCATAGGGCGACAGTCCTCTCAGACTAAGTGAGACAGAAAGGGCAAAGAAGTGATAGGAGAAAAGAAGTTCCATCCCTTGCAAATGGTGCTTTCTAGCAGCATCCTGAACAGGTACGTCGCTTCCTTTGGTGTTAAGAAGGTGAGGTTTGAGAAGGGGTCTGTTCCTCTTGGTATTCTCACTTTCCCTTAGGGAGATGCCACCAAGGGACTGGGGAGCTTGTAGCAGCAGCATAAAGACAGTTGGTTTGACCGTCTTCAGCATCAGAGAACCTAAGAAGAGAATGACAAGTTTACTCCAGACATGAGAAGTGTGTTGTGTTCATAAAGAAATAGAATTATTCCAAGTAGAGGAAAAAACTGTTTTGATTTTCTGTTTAAATAAACCTGTCACTACCTGACAGTCGTTTGCAAGCATTTTTGAGAAATGGGTGCATTTTCCAACTGATGGAGCCCCTGAGTATAAAACAATGAAAACGGCTGCTGGTCTGGTGGGTCTTGCGGCTGACCCTGAGGCACCTCCGCAGAGCCCCAGGGCTCAGGCTGGAAACTGCTCTCTGCAGGGCCAAGTGGGGAAACACGAGGTATGAAGGTATCTTTTCTCCGACACAGAAGTTCTCACACTTTTGAGCTCAGAATCACCCAGGACTCTTGTTTAAAATTTAGATTCCTGGGCTTCAGTCACAGAGACTCACTCTCAGGATGTCATGAGTGGGGCCTGGGAGTCTGCATTTTAACAAGGATTCCAGTTGGTTCTGATGCAGGTGTGGATGGGTCATGACAAACAGACTGCCTGTTGAGGGCCCTTTCAGATGCCTTCATCTTAGTCTCAGTCGGTCTCAGTTTATTTTAGGTAAAGTACTTAGTTTACAAGAGTCAAATACCATTAAAATAGTTTTTCCTTGCTCAGGGAAACAGTATCTTAGTTACCTCTTCCATCATTTCCCAGTTTAATTCTCTTTTCCTGTTTCTGGGGCACCCCAGACGTTGCATGGCTGTCAGCCCCCTCTGTTGGGTCTGCTCCATCTGAGCTGTTTCTAATAGTGAACCACACATCTCCACTGCCCTCCCCTTCCTCCTCCTTCCTCCAGCCCTGTTGTTTGCTTATTCTTCTTTTTTTTTAAGTAGAAAAATTTCCTTAAACCTCTCCTTCCTCAACATACAAATCCCAAAGCAGAAGTTAAATATTCATAAGCAAATATAAAACTGACTTCTTTATGCAAAAGCAGCCAACTAATAAGTTGCTCCCAAGTAAATGGGAACATTTTACTTAGGAAGTTTTCTGGGAGATATGGAGAAATAGAAAAACAAGCCTTAGGGCAAAGAACTTATGAAGGAGACCCCAAAGACAATCACAGTAACAACCAAAATAAATAAATGGGACCTGATCAAATTAAAAAGCTTCTGCACAGTCAAGGAAACTATCACGAAAGCAAACAGACAACCTACAGAATGGGAGAAAATATTTGCATGCGACACATCTGATAAAGGGCTGATAACTAGAATCTATATAGAACTCAGGAAAATCAGCAAGAAAAAATCAAACAACGCTATCAAAAAGTGGGCAAAGAACATGAACAGAAACTTTTCAAAAGAAGATAGACTAATGGCCAATAAACATATGAAAAAATGCTAAACATCTCTAATCATCAGGGAAATGCAAATCAAAATCACAATGAGATATTACTTATCTCCAGTCAGAATGGCTTTTATCAAAAAGTTCCAAAACAATAAATGTTGGCGTGGATGCAGAGAGATAAGAACACTCATACACTGCTGGTGGGACTGCAGACTAGGACAACTTCTGTGGAAAGTAATATGGAGACACCTCAAAGAGCCACAAGTAGAACTACCATTTGATCCAGCAATCCCATTACTGGGCATCTACCCAAAGGAGCAAAAGACATTCTATAAAAAAGACATCTGCACTAGAATGTTTATAGCAGCACAATTCAAAATTTACAAAGATGTGGCAACAACCCAAGTGCCCATCA